>JAHDVE020011193.1:0-16702 GCA_022606495.2 Halesus radiatus
ACAGAACCAAGTACCAACTGATATTATAACGTAAAGACACGAATGATACATTATTTTAATTGGAGAAACGTGCATAATAACTGATAACTTACATTTTTTTAATAAATTTTTAATTTTTAAATAATTATTGAAGTTTAAAAACCTCATTGTAATATTTAATCATTGAAGAAGAAAATATTAACATAACCTAAATGAAACATAACACCGAAAAAACAACAGTATATAACCAAGGACCTCTGTCTTTCCGGGACAACCGCTTTACCAACTTAGCTAATGAGACCAGTTCAATTTACGTCATTTTCATCGATATCATATTTTTTTTTTTTTTTTTACATGAATACCTCACAAGAGTCCCAACTGCTCCCAACCGTCTGGAGCCAGTGAGACTATGGCATTCCCAATTGGGGAATGTTGTGAGGCTGAAGGTATTTGGGAGGGGAAGGAGAAGGGGAAAAGGGGAAATGGGGAAATACCTGGCTATTCAGATCTGGTCACCAAACACGGCTAAAAAGCCATTTCAAGCAACGTTTCAATTCTGAATGGTGGTCTTTCACCAGGGCGATACTGAGAGTATCTTCCACTCTGTAACTCATATCTCAAATTCAATGATTAAATTTGTTTAATCGCTGAAGAAAATATTTATATACTTCAAATGAAATATGTAACGGGAAAGACAAAGTAAACAAAAAGGTAACGGTCGCACGTGGGACTCGAACCCGGGACCTCTTGGTCTGTATAAAGTATATGGGAATTAATTGAAGATGATATTAACAGTTCTTAATATCGAAACAATGTCAGAACAATGGAGGCGCCATTAACTCAATTGGTTAGAGCGCTGGTCCAGGATAGACCGAGAGGTCCTGGGTTCGATGCGACAATTACCTTTTTGTTTTCTTTGTCTTTTCTGTTTCATATTTCATTTGAGATTTATTAATATTATCTTCAATTATTAAAAGATGTTACAATGAGGTTTACAAGCTTCGATAAGTTATTCCGAAACGTATTGAATGATAACGTACAGTTACTGATAGGCCGACGCATTTGACGGGAGAGCAAAAAATATTCCGGATTTCTGCTATATAAAGGAACATTAAAAATTACAACATACATATATATAATATTCCTCAAATCTTATGTTGGGTCATGGAAAGAGTCCGAAAACCAGAAGAGTATGTATCTGGATAAAGCAAGGAGTATGTGTCAAAGACAGAGTCGTATGGCACTCTATCCGATTGTGGAGAATTGGCGTGGTGGTAATTTGGTTTGTTGGTTGAGACTAGACGATGGGCTGACGAGGATTTCCCATTCAAATTATTTCATGGATTCAGAACATTTTCCCCGATTTTTGTTCTTTTTTTTCGTTTGAAGTGGTTCATTGATTGAAAATTACATGATACGTAATTGTAAAAACTGTCGTATAATAATATCAAAAATAGAAGCATGTTAGATACATTATTCTATACAATAGTAAAGCCAATACAATAGTAAAGCCAAAAAAATAGTAAAATAAACGATGCGTTCCTTCTGAAGAAAGTTGTGTAGAGTTTAGATCATTTACAAAACGCACGTAAATCGATATGATATGGTACTTGCTTTGATATTTGTGTATTCCGATTTAACAAGAAGGAAAAACTGTGTTTACAAAAAACGCAATTTACGCACAGTTTCCTAAAGAGTCTAAAACGGTATGTTCTACTCACCCTGTTCATTTTGGTTATTAATAAGAACAATCATGAACATCCTTATTAAAAGAAGAAGAAGACGATCCGCCAACTGCATAGACCTCTAGGAGGCTAACTTCAGGCTTCGTTCGACAGCACCATGGTACAGGCTGTTCCACAGCACAACAACCATTTCGAGCCAACCATGGACATTTAAAATAAGACCTTCATAATAGTGTGTAGTATTCGGATTATAGTTCGGATGTTTTTCTTAAATTCGTTATTTTACTTTATTTTACTTTATTCGTTATTTTATTTTACAGCCGTGATGCCCATCTATATTTACAGACGATCTTTCATTTTACATTCCCATTAGTAGCTATTTTAAAACTACCTAGATTATATTGTTCAGCCCTGATTTTGCTAATTAAGTATTTACTAATATATCTTGGAGATTGGTACATCCCTGTAAATATTCTAATTTAATGAGAGTCTTAACTTTTGTCAATGTAACTTTCGTTACCCAATCATGTTCTACACAATAAAACATTGCTTTAAATAATCATTCTTTTATTTTAACCAAACTAGTGAAACGCAGTCGAAAATTAAAAATATATTTTCTTAAGATATTGACAGCTTACCAAGAATAATAGAGATCTTTCGTAAAGTGATAATACAGAAATAGAGTTTATTATGGCGTAAAATTATTAGAATTCTTTCTCCTTAATAAATATCCGCATCTAGATAAAGCAGTTCTGCTTCGAGGGCACACCTTCCCGACAGGTACGAAATACCTCTCACTCACTTATGTGTGCCTGGTACTGGTAATACGCATTTACCAAGATACTAACTAGTAATAAAAACAAAATAACTATAAATTGCAATTGTTTATAGCAGCTTGTCTTCACGTTAATAATATTATTTCAAGTCTATCAAATTATAACTCTCATTTGTATTTTTGTTTTTTTATAGCACATGAGATAATAGGTTATTTTCTGCAGATATTCAGCTCAACGAGTCATTTTCTTCTTATGATGTTTACTTTGAAAACAATAAATATTAAAAAAAAACACATTTAATAAAAACTCTTATATAGATTGGCCGATGAAACATAAGATTACCATTAGGTAAGTACGTCACTGATTTTTACATAGAAGGTACAAAGTTTTACACGTAACTTTGAACTACGTAACAATTTAGTTGAGGTAGGTACTCGAATAAGAGCTTTTGCATATTCTATTATAAATATGGTCAGATCATCAACAAGATGTAATTTTTTTAAATGTATACGTAAGTTTGTGGTTACATATTTATGTGAAATACGCAATAAAAAGCGCGAATTAAATGTACCTATTTTTTTGTCACTCACATGTACCTCTCAATAATGAAAGAGAAATGCTCTGAAGTAATTTTTTCGTCACCTTTAGCATATTAAAACATTTTTATCACTTCCTACAATATATTGATGAAGAAGAATCATCAGAAATGATAGCTAAAAAAAAATCTGTATCACTTTCAGAATTATTAAATTTGCAGTCTGTATACCGATCATCCATCATTTGATTTTATATGACTAATACATCGCTATTGACAATACTATAATAGTGGTGCTAATTAAATTCAAGTTTATAATAGAGAAGAGTAATCACTCATTTAAATTTCTCCTCTCAGTGATGTTTAAGTGGGCGAGACAACACTGATGAGTAGAAACATGAAAATTTCGCGTTTGCGATAACACGAGTTTTTACGCAAATTTTGTCATTTTAACGCGAAAATCGCAATTATCGAGTAAATAACGCGAATTTTCGTATATTTCACGGGATATTCTGGAACTTTAAAATAAGATAAGAATACTGTTCGTTCTAAATATTGCTTTGCCTATTGTTTTGACAAGCTTGAATACCCATAAAATGGAATGCAGCTAACTTCATGCAGCTAACTTCACGTCACATGCTGTCTTGGAAAAATGTCATTCTTTTTACGATTTAAATTTTCAAAAAATAAAAAAAATTAAAAAATAAAAAAAAATTATAAAAAACAAAAATGTAATTGTAAATAACGTTTAAAAAAATGTAAGTATACCACTATTGTTTCAAAATACCAAAAAGAGAACATAACACCACTTTTCTGAAAAATAACATCACTTCTCCCAAAAATAACGCGAATTTTCAAAAAATAACGGGGATTTCGCCCAAAATAATTTTTTTTTAAAACACGTTATTTTCAGGTCCCTATTGCTGAGTTATGATCCTCCATTCAATGTAGCCCCAAATTAGTTTTTATTGAGCATTAGAAAGAAAAATAAAACTCAAAAAGTGTCGTGGTGAGTTGAGTAGGTCTCTAAAATAAAACTATTCTTCAACACGTCATGAAAACGCAAAACCATAGTTTTTCCAAACAATGGCCAATGTAGCCCCAAAGTAGTTTTTAAAGAACATTATAAAAAAAACCTATTCCAATCTGATAACAATGATTATTCCACACGTTCATCGTAGACAATCTAAAACTGATATTTCTATCAATGGACAATGTACCCCCAAAGTAGTTTTTAATGAATGCATTAACATATCTGTGTATTATTATTCCCAAAAAGGAAAGATTCTTCAACACGTTCAACCCATCGACAATCCAAAACAGATGATTCCTCAAACATTGATCAATCTAACCCCGAAAGATGTTTGATTGAACATTAGAAAGAATGTAAAAAACGAATATCTGTAGGTCTATAAAAAAGAAAGACTGTTCCACACGTTCAGCAAGATCATCATAGCCAGTGAAAGCGGTTTTGCTATGAATAAGATACATTCGCCAGCGATAAAGTAGGTACCACACTCGATTAAGATCAAATACTTGGCACACATAAAATACGTTGTAAATAGAATATTTCCATTGTGTTAAAAACTGGTTTACAGAAACCTCAACACAATGCCAACAGAACTAGAATTAAAAGTGCCATACATTAGTCATCACAACTGGTTTCTTTATCATGTTTTGTTATTGGGTACGTTCTATTGGCTTGAAACGAATGGAATGGAATGAAAATTAAGATGATATTTAAAAAAATGTAGCTTTGAATGCCGTTTGAAAACAAACATATTACAATAAAAAACACATAAATTTGTTGTAGACCACTTTTATTTTATCAAAACTCTACCGGTTTCGGAAGCACCCTTCCTTCATCAGGAGAATATTAAAACTAACTTATGATATAAAATATTGACAAGACATATAAATTTTAGGTGTTGGAGTGGGGGGAAAGCAAATGGGTAGGGGTAATTGTAGGATTTCCGGGAAGAACAGAGCGATTTATTGGGAAAATATACTGACTAAATTCCTTCTTCTAATAAATTCATTCCACAAAAGCATCCAATTCACTTTAGAGATAGGCAGTAATGCATCGATTAATTTTTTAGATTTAACACTAACTTCAATAAATAACAGAATTGAATTCAACATTTTTCGTAAACCTACGTACACAGATGTAACAATCCATAACATGTCAAACCATCCGGTCACACATAAACATTCTGCTTATCATTCAATGGTGCACCGGCTAGTAAAAATCCCACTATCATCTGTTAATTTCACGATTGAACTTACAAAAATTAAACAAATTGCTCTAAATAATGGTTATTCTACAAATTTAATTGATAAAATCCTCAATAAGAAACTTAAACTAATTTCAACAAATACATTTTTATTTAATACATCTGAAAATAATAATAAAATAATAAATCCCGTTCAATGGCGCAGAATCTTATATATATCCAACTTTTCCTCACTTAGCACAAAAAAATTTCCTTCTCACATTAAACCCGCGTTCTATACTGATAACAATTTAGGTAAATTACTAAAAATACTAAAGATAGAGAACATAAATTAAGCCACTCAGGTATTTACCAACTATGTTGTAATGATTGTCCATCGTTCTACATAGGTAAAACAAATAGAAATATAAATATTAGAGTCACAGAACATTTAAGATGCTTAAATAACAATAACTTCTCAGAATTTGCCAATCATCTAATTTCCAAAGATCACACTTTTAACAAGGACACAGGGGTTACAATTCTTCACCGTAACAATAAAAGCAAAAAAATTGGATAACTTAGAAGCACTCGAAATTAGAAAATCCCTTAATAATAATGCTAGTATTTTAAATAACCAAATTAACTTATCTTTTAGTCCCATTCTGAATATTTTCCCAATAAATCACTCTGTTCTTCCCGGAAATCCTACAATTACCCCTACCCATTTGCTTACCCCCCACTCCAACACCTAAAATTTATATGTCTTGTCAATATTTTATATCATAAGTTAGTTTAATATTCTCCTGATGAAGGAAGGGTGCTTCCGAAACCGGTAGAGTTTTGATAAAATAAAAGTGGTCTACAACAAATTTATGTGTTTTTTATTGTAAATTATGGCGAGCCACAAAGTTAATGCTTTTTACAAAAAAAAAAACAAACATATTATTTATTCACCGGTTAATTAATTATGAGAGGTGAATACCTAAAAATTATCTCATTGTACCTACTATAAAACCCATAATCTATGTATTGGAAGCAGTAAAAATTCTAGAACTGTGAACACTGGCGTGATTAAATTTATATAACTGTATTTCCATCATTACCTATTAGCCAGCATAATGAATATGCTAAATGAGAGACGGGTGACAGGTTTGCGCATGCGCAGAAGAGGTTTCAAGAGCTGTTTTGAGTTCAGAACCCATATTATATTCAATCATTTGAAGAAAATAATATTAAAATAACCTAAATGAAACATGGAACCGGAAAAACAACAGAAAATAAAAAAGATTTCAGTCGCATCTGGGACACGAACCCAGGACCTCTGCCTATCCGGGGCAACCGCTTATCCAACTTAGCTAATGAGACCAGTTCAATTTATGTCATCTTCATCGATATCATATCTCAAATTCAAGATTTGTCAATATTATTCCCCATTTTTAATCCCATATTATTGGCAGCTATTTTTATTTTCTATTGTTTTTTTCCGGTTTCATCTTTCATTTAGGTTATGTTAATATTATTTTCTAAAATGATTAAATATTACAATGAGGTTTTTAAATCTCAATAAAAATAATTAATAATTAAAAATTGAGCATATTACATTCTGCAC
This sequence comes from Halesus radiatus, assembly GCA_022606495.2. NCBI lineage: Eukaryota > Metazoa > Arthropoda > Insecta > Trichoptera > Limnephilidae > Halesus > Halesus radiatus. The sequence goes on from JAHDVE020011193.1 coordinate 6,801, forward strand.
AATAATGTGATAAATGCCACAAATGCGAGTTTCAATATAAATTAATCAATGTTAATAATCACAAATAACAGATTTAAAAAAAAACAGCGTTTTCTTATGATGATTTTATGATCTGTAAAATCGTAAGAATCGAAAAATATCACTACACGTGGCCGCGCGCCGACGAAAATCTTATTTCACGTACAAAATGAACAAATTATTTGGCCTGGTTTGGCAACTTAAAAATAAACATTCTCAATGTCAGTGCGGTAACTACAAATCACCGAAACTCAAGTCATAAACTATAAATTGATCAATTGATGTGCTGTAACTATAAATAATATTAAATTCGTTGACATAACTACGGCTTTAAAATTATATTGATCTTATTTTGTTCGAAGATTAATGGCCCGATTATTATACAAAACGGGTTGGACGATTTGATCTCATCGCCAATCGAAATAATACATATCAGGTCGTTAAAAATCTGCGAGAGTACAATTTAATTTGTACCTATTTAGTTAGTAGCGCAAGATACTTTCAGTATCGCTCTGGCATAATGCCACTACATAGAAATGATGATTTACTTATTACAGAGGTTCGAGCATCGTTTAGCACGAATGAACTTACTATAGACACTTTTGTTTCTCAAATAATAATAATAATAATATATACATTTTTAGGTGTTATGGATAATATTTTATTTAAACATATATGGGTGTCATTGCACGTACTACAAAACCGCACTGAAATTACTATAGTCGTTTATTGACCAGTCTGCACGGGTTCCCCCTATTCTAACGACATCACAACATTATTTTATTAATTAAGGCTCTGAAAAATAGAATTTTTATGGATATATTACAAATATCCCTTAAAAACTGGAGGTTTATGTACTTAAAAAAAAAAGTTTTTTTTAAGATAATCTCTAATTTAAGATAATCTTAACGGGCTGAAAATGTAATTATATGAAATTCCCTGGATAGACAAAAATCGTAAACTATACTCCGAAAATTTAAAAAAAAACGGGTTTGTTGTGTTATTTAACATGTTATAGGTTCGAAAAAAATCGTAGTGTTTCTTTAAATGCTACTTAAGACATTCGTCTTGAGATTTTTGATCTATCTTAAATATGTCGTCTTTTATTAATATTTTTAGAATTATCACTTACGCCCATTTATTCTAAACACTTCATATTGGCGCGCTCTTTCTATCTTTCGAATGATCATATCTGCCTTTCAACAGCGGTCAGTTGGGATTCAGAGCCGATGCTAGACAGACCTCTGGCCTAAATCTAAATTCTCGGAGATTAATTCGGGGCCTTAATACTTTACGCAGGTACATTTATCTACATACTTCTATAAAGGCGAGCTTATTGCCATGTAGCAATTTCCTCCAACATTCCTCAATATTGAGACTCTTTTGTTACCAAAAAAATTGGTTGTCGTAATTGTTAATTAAGAAACATTAAGGCCATAATAATTACAGACTTGATATTTTCTCCCAGAAACCTCGAAAATAATTGCACATCTTCAAGAAGCTGCATCCTTTCTTGCGTGTTTGTGCATAGTTTTGTTGCAACTGGTTTGCAGCAGAAAATGTTGTAAAAATGTTTCAGAAACAGCCTTCTAAGACTCCAACAAAGGTGACTGGCTCTTTATAATTTCGTATTGTGCCTATATTATTTTATTACTATATTGTGAACAGTTTAACGTTAATAACATCTATATATATATATAAATCAATGGAAGTTTGTTTGTTAATCCTCGATGTTCTTAAAAATTACTCTACCGGTTTCGCTTAAAATAGCAGTTTGTTTTTATTAGTGCCGGGAAGGTTTAGAAAGTAGTTTGAATGAAATCCAATATGTAAAACTGTTGCTGTAACGTTTTAAAATTAGTATGAAAAACATTGAACCCGCCATGTTTTATTTAGGTTAGCCCATAGATATAACACTCTGGTTAGCCACGAAGGTTTTTTTTGGGTAGAATATTTTCAAAATGGAAAACACGAGTAGGTAACTACTTAAGAACTTTATGATTTAGATATGTTTTGAAAAAAATAAACGTTAGGAATAAAATAAAATATTCAAATGAATGTTTCTTTATTTGGACATAGTTACTTTCGCTGTCAAATCAATTATGACACCCTAATAACAAGCAAGAATTCACAACTACATAACTTTATTAAAAAAAAAATCCCGATCAAGGCCGGGTGCACATCAGCTAGTATTTAATAAATGTCACCACATAAGGGTCCAAGGAATTAAAGACCTCCCAGATGCAGAGCTAAATCGTTATGTTCTGCTTTTGATACACAGTCTTTCCACCATACGATAGTATGTTTGGTCCAAAAACGTTGCAAAACTGGTGCAAGAAGTATTATTCAAAATATCTTCCCCAAGATAAATATATATAAACTCATTTTTGTTGTATCATTTTTTTTTATATTTTCAAAAAATCTTATTCAGGAAAAACGGCTTCGAAGAGTCAGGAAGGTATATCTTACAACGGTTTTATTTTTAATTGATAAACTAAAGTTTTTAAGACAAGATTTTTGTGCATAGCGCAAAGGGTAACAATTATTTTTATAAACAATAATTATTAGCCTGAAACACTCATCCAAATTTTCACCAATAAAATGTAGACATAATTTGTCTCGACGCCATCTATTGCGGGATTTTGCCGTTACAAGCCTTTCTCATACTAATAAAGTTGGTTGTTTACAGGTGAAATATAATAAAAACAGTAATTATTGAATGAAACACTAGTATATATTGATTAACTTGGCGGGTTTGCGATAAGCCGACGTAGCTCAACGGTAGAGCATCTGACCGGCAATCAGAAGGGTGCAGGTTCGAGTCCTGTCGGCGACATTTATCTTTTCTCGGAAGGTTTTTTCAATTTGGATGAGTGTTTCAGGCTAATAATTATTGTTTATAAAAAAAATAGGTTTTATTTTTACCCCATTTAAAATATGCTCTATGAAAAAGATTTACGGAATCTTTCATGGATCTATATTTTCCATTCTTTATTTTCCATTGTTTTCATCAACATTAGATACTTTTCATACGTTGTACCTAAATGATACGTCAACGGTATCTCTCCAGAAATTGAGTGATATTTAAATTCACTGTCTTTGTAAAAGAAAGATAAACATTTCCAGGTTACAAATAACCTGACAATATTTGAATAGATATGTTAACTATAAACTCGGTTTACCTATATAAATTACAACTTAACGAAAGAACTAAAATTATCAAAACTCTTAGATAGAAGACTTGTTTCTGACCTAACTTTTATTTTCAAAATTGTTCATGGCTTTATAGACAGCCCTGAAATTGTCAGCTTAATTAAATTTAATATTCCAGCTAGAACTACTCGATCTAAAATTTTATTCAATTGAAACAATAATTTCAGGACTGAGTCATTCAAAAATTCTCTATTACCTAGACTCCACGCAGAAGGAAATACATATTCAGACATAGTAGATGTGTTTAACTGCTCGGAATACAAATACAAACAGACAATTATTGCATACATTCTCAACAATTATTAATATATGTGTCTAGAGTATAAGTATCAGTGAATGCGAGGTGTGTTTTGAAAATTTGAATCTGTAACTAATTACTTGGTATATATATACTACTATATTTATTCGTTATTTTATCTATGTACCTACTGTGATGTGTTTTGCACCTGTTTACCATAACTAACTATACATCTAAAAGCCCATATAGGGTATATATAATACAATAAATAAAATCTTCTACTGTATACCATCACACTAAGGCTGCTCTCTGACGGTCCGGTGAGGAATGAACATTTCACTCGCTACTGGAGACACTGTGCAGAAAAGTCCAACAATGGACTACGTTGCAAACCGTTACCTGACTTTAGCAAACTTGACCTTTCTGTGCAGTGTCTGCAGTAACGAGTGAAATGTTCATTCCTCACCGGACCGTCAGAGAGCAGCCTAAGCGTAAAATATTGCTTGTATCGTGATGAGGGACTTTAGTCGGTATTAATATATTTTCAATTATAAATGTCAACCTGCGAAAATAAAAACAAATTTAATATATATGAAATTTTAATCATTTTCTCGATATAACATCATTTGCACGTATCTAAAACGCGATTATGTGTAAATGTTTACAATCGTGTCTAACATTCTAGCACGTAAAATTATCATCTTACCAAAATAAGGAACTCCAGTCCATTTTTTTATATATTTTTTTAATTTATCAATAATGACGTTCAAACTGAAATACCAGTATATTTGGTTTTTTTTTTCTTGAGTTAGTTTTCATAGATAAAATAACTTTCAAAGTTTCAATTTTTCAAAGCCCGCCAAAACCCTCCAAAGCTATGGCCGGTTGTTTTTGATCAGTTTTGAGGTTAGAATGTCAAATGTCAAAGCAAGGATGAGCTTTACCGTGCATAATTGTATATTCTATTCATGGTAAACCATAACTAAACATAAGTAATAAACTTATGTTCCTTTTTAGAAACTACAACTCTAAGAATTATAATAGTATGGAGCATTAACTTTTTCATAATATGCGCATTGATAATTGGTTTGCTCATGAATACTCCAATTTCTTTCATCAATAATAGTTTTTTTTGTTTATATTGAAAAACAAGTATGGAGCTTAAAGTCATTCAAATAAAGTTTAAATTTCACCAAAACTAAAAAAAAAAAAATTTAAAATACAAAACTAAATCGAAAAATAAAAATTTCCATACTAATCCAAAAACAGAATGCACATGTGACGTCAGATGTTCCAAATGCAATGGTACCAACATAACAAGGTGTTTTGAAGAGATGATTTTTTTTCACTTTTAAATAATGATTTATAAATTCTATGTATAATAATAAAACTCATATATTCAGAATCGACGTTTTCTGATGTATATGAATATATATTTTTAAAGCCATTCTATTTTTCACTGGAGTTCCTTATTACCAACACCGTTGATATTTGGTATTTTTTATTCTTGTGAATCTTTTCATAAGTTTCATAACCTTCACACTTTGAGTTCAATAACACTAAACTCGCTGTACTTCAAAACACATAAATGCATTTTCTAACTAATCACTAACAAGAGAAAGGATTAATAGCAGATAATCACATACCATTTATATTGCATTTCTTGCGTTAAACATGCAAAACATGAAATGCTATCGTCCCATTCACTTGTGGCTTTTCAAGGAAACTCGATATAACCATCATTGCTTTACAGTAGTACAAGTGAGCACGTTCTAAGTGGCAGAAAACCATAAAAATAGATACTAGCCTTCGCTAGAAGTGAAATCTACGACGGTTGGTACGGAAGGTACTGAGAAATACGATTAATGGGGTATTTTAACGTCGGGACAAGCTGCAAACAGAAAGTTGTATAGAGCCAAAGATTGGCGATAACACGTGCAGTGCGGTGGTACATCACTATGATTTTTATTTTGATTTTCAGAATTTTCTCTATTTTTTTTTTCATTAGCTAGGTTTTCTTATACCCCTTCCCCCCAAATACAAAAAAAAACTTGAAAAAAGTATGTGACCTAAGTATATTTTTAATTTATAGAAAAACAAAAAAAACCGTATCTATTTTGATTTTTGTTCCGGAAAATTGTGAAAATCATTAAAAAAAACCACGGCATGTCCCCGGCGTATACAGTAACTAGATTATCACATAAGATAAGAACACGTTTTGCACTTTGGAACACGCCTCCGGGTGTTGAATTTAGCGATTAACTTTATATTTTTACCGAATTGCGAAACTTTTTTAAAGACAAAGATTCCCGGGTTATGAATAACCTGACAATATCGGAAAATCTCCTACTATCGATGTTTGCTTGTGTCGTGGATGGAGGACTTAGCCAGCCGAGCAATTGAACTCACGACGCCTGGTGGGACCCAATTCATGGATTGGATCCCTCCCAGGAATTCATTAATGTAATTTAAAACGGCAACACCAAGTGATTTTGCAATTATTGAAGAATAAATTACTGAATTAATGCAATCATGGAAGTGCATTCGTCTCGAATGTGACGATCGCGATCTTGTCAATATATTAAATGCTACTCTTACTATTATTAGCACAAACATCGATCCATTATAACAAGTGTAATGGTCTAACCATCATCATTTTCTTTTAATAGAACCCTGGAAAATATATATATTTTTTATATGCATAACTTTCATGCTAGAAAAGCTTAAGGGAGCGACATCTATCGACTTGTGGAGAGTTTGATTACAGTGAATTATAATCCAATAATTTTTGATTCATAAAACTCGTTGCAACATAAAACCACGAGATGGCAGTGGGAAGAAGACGTTCCCTCTTATAAATAAACATCACAGGATTGGGTGAAATCAACGAAAAAGTTACCAATCAAACGAGCGTTTTACATAAACAACAATTAGTGGTGACAGGACAAAGGAAATATTAATTATTTATGTGAATCGAAGGGTTCAGATCAACGGCCTATAATGTAAACATTTCACTAGCGGTCGAACAGGACGAGAAGAGGTCGTGAACTTTAAAGGAAACAATGGGAAATGCAGAGATGAATAACCATTGAAAATGGAAGTAGGAAGTAAAAATAATACGCAAAATGTTAATTACAAATAAAAAACTACAAAGTGAGGATTTATCTTGCACGGGGAAAGGTGTGTTTGCATTAGAATTTAGACAGAGAGGCGTGTCATGTAAGGTTAAGCGGAAAAACAACGAATTAGAGAAAATAATTCAGAGAACAATAGCTTCAACAGATGAAAAGGGGAAGAAACGAGAATTATACAGTATGGAAACTTCGGCAAACTTAAGAGGCGATTTAGGCGAGACTAATGTGAAATAGAGTACAATTTTCTAATTTCAGGAACGTAGATAATTACAAGGGAGTGAAACTAGGCTGATTTTAGGTGATAAAAGGTATTAATTGAGTAGATTCGGACATCAGATATTATGAAAATGTAGATGAGAAATGTATCAATCAATTATAAAATTTAAACTGAAGGAATTCAATAGAAATATTGAGATATATGGACTACTACTTTGAATATAGTTCGATACATTTAGGTAAAATTTTGAGGTTGTCAATGACTAATGTAAACAAGGCGACAAGAATTGTTTATTTAAGCGACCAGATGAACATGAAACTCAGGTGATAAAGAGACAAACAAACAATTAAGTTTATACAGGGAAGATAGGAATATTTATTTAAGGAAAAGTAATAAAAAATAATGAGTTTTCGATAAACTCTGATTTATATCGGTTTTTTACAAAAGTAATGGTTATTACCCATAATAATGAGTAAGCTAATGTGATATTGAGTTAGAGTGGAATGGAGAAAAGGGAGTGGCCAGGAAAGAAGTGAACGAACTCATATCTACCAGGTTTGGGGTAGGTAAATCACAGGTAAAAACGCCTATAAATTAATACACAAAATTATTAAAGGTGGTGAAAAATCAATTAAGGATGATATCAATCGACCCGGATGAAAGTATAAGCAGACGACAGGTACATGCAAAAGGTGTAATACAGTTAGACCAGGAAGAAGCAGTGCAACACATTGAAAAATCATTCTGGAAAGGTATATTTATTAACTCAGGCAGGTGAGGTGGGGAAGAAATTATAAAGTGTTTACACCAATATAATGATCAATTGAGAATTGCACGAAAATATGCGTTAATCGAATATTCACATGTTAGATCAGAGAAAAACCATGTTACCATCGGAAAATTCATAAATAAAAAGATATCGCATATCAAGATAACCAGGGACTAAGGGAATTTCTAAAATTGAACGATGTGAAGAAGGCGCTTCTTTAAATAAAATTCAATAATGACATAGTGGCTATGATTACGAGATACCCGAGTTCATAGGCGACCAAAGAATAAGCGATAGATAATATTTTCAGAAAAAAAAACATGAATCGAAATTTCCAATTCTATAATAAGGAACAGCAGGGCGATCTAGAGGAATGAACTAAATTCGATCCTGGCCGGAGTGAGGAAAAGTGATGGATTCAGAGGCGGGCCAGATTTTATCTAAATATTTACATTGAAGAATTACAGTCGAAATTAGTGTTACTTACATATAGGTTTACGAGTTGGTAAAGAACATAATGTAATGTAGGTATGGAATGGAGTTAAATCCTTTTGATTCTAAGCTAGGTATATAAGGAAATGTAATGAGAGAATAGGGAATTAGTCGCGAAGTACGCCGGGCGAGGAAATAATTAAATTACGTGCTGACCGATATTAAGTAATTGTTTTGTTTTTGGACTTAGGAAGTTTCATTTTGATTTGTTTCTTACAATTAAATAAAGTTTTAAATAAATTCTTTTGAATAGTTGTTGAATTGATTCAACAATAGTTTGATTTAATTCAATAATAGTTTGATAAATATTGAAGTTTCTAAAATTCATTATAATTAAGTTGATACTAAAAATTACTTCTGTGAATTAATTAAAATTGGTGGTTTTAAGTGAAATTATAATAATCGAAAGTGTTTATAAATAAAGTGTTTGAATCGAAGTCTTCTAAAATTCATTATATTTAAGTGAAGTGATATAAAAAAAAGTGACCCAGTAAATAAAGTGTTTTGTGTTCGAATTAATATTGTATTAAAATAAATTCTCTTGTTGATCTAATTTTCTCAAAACTGTTAGAGCAATGTGATAATAATAATAATTTAATAAATATTGAAAATTTCTAAAATTAATAAAGTTATTTGTTTAAAGATTTTTAAAATTAGCTTCTGTGAATTAATTAAAATTGTTTAAATGAAATATGATTTAATTCATATTTTATGTTGAACTGAATTTATTACGAGTTTAAGAAAAATTAAATATAATTGCGTTTAAAATAATTTAGTGAAAGTTTAAAAACAGCTGAGTCTTAGTTTCACATAATTCATTTTTAATACTTAGTGTGGGATTAATTTCGTAAAAGAAAAATAATAAAGCTCTAAAATATTACCGAGCGTTCGGTTTACGGATTTAATTAATAGTTAGTAAAGAGAATTACGTGAGTACAAAGAATAAAATAGGAAAATAAAACAACAAAAATTAAATATTATCTAATAATATTTGGATTTAGAGATCATTAAATTTGAAGAAATAGTACAAATCGGTAGATCACGAATTGAAATTAGGAAACACTAGATTGTATTAAGTAAATATTTCTAAATTAGATTAAAAATACCAGGCAGGGAAGTCCAATATTTTCCCAAACCTCGTAATTGGCGTGTATAACCCGTCTGGAAAAATTATGAAATTTGTCGGGAGTTCAGGTGAGTCAACCATTTAATATAAAAGTTTTCAGGTTCTCCCGGGGAAGGCGAGGACGGAGACATGAATTATATTTCTAATGATTTATAAGTACATGTATTGTATATATGTGTATATATATATATATATATATATATATATATATGATTATATTTAATGTTTAATATATAATCAATATAGTCAATACTATACGACCGTTATCTATCATGAGTAAATGTTTTGTATACTTGATCAAAGCCGTTCTAATCAAATAATTATGTTCAAATACATTTTGGGGTACCCGAGCGGTATGTCTAGCTCCATTAAATATTATACGATAATCCTCTCTTTTCACATTGAATTATAATTAAACGAGTACTAAAGATAATTCAATTGTCTCACTCAATACCAGTACTTGAATTTAAATATTCAGAAATATAATTTTTACATAAATACATCTAGGTATTTATAATAATTTCCGTTAGATACTTACCTGTATAAACCTCTCTTTTCACATTGAATTATAATTAAACTAGTACTATAGATAATTCAATTGTCTCACTCATTACCAGTACTTGAATTTAAATATTCAGAAATATAATTTTTACATAAATACATCTAGGTATTTATAATAATTTCCGTTAGATACT
>JAHDVE020011194.1:0-192242 GCA_022606495.2 Halesus radiatus
TTAGTTAGTGGGTAAAACATAAAGCACTAATGTCATTGATTGCGTTTTTAATTTTAATTTTTTTTTTTTAATTTAATATATAAATAAAAATTATTATTAAATTCTAATATTAAAGTATTTTAATTTTTTATCATTGTGACATCCGTTCCGACGTTCAAGACCATTTTCAAACTGCGGTTAATCTACATTGCGATGACATATATCTATGATTTTACTCCCACACAATTTTAATTTCGACGGTGTTAAAAATAATTATAATTTCTTTGAAATATTGGTATTCACTTCATGGCGACATTATTAATAAATTAATTGAAAATCACTTTATAATCACCACTTTAATCATATATACATATCAACATGTTTCTAAAGCGATGCTTTCCTCATCAGGAATATACAGAATACTATATATAATTGGTTAAACCGATTTAGTTTTCTATTCAATCAGGTTTTTACATAAATAATGTGTTTTCCACGTAGTATTTTAATTACGATGTTCTTCTAATTGTTTTATTGAACAATATATCATATTTCAGTAAATCAGTTAAGAAAACATTGTCATTTAAATGCATGTAAAACGCATTAACAATGTAAAAATTTCAAAGGACAGAGAACTTTTATTATTTTCTAAGTAAATCGGTTTTACCGGTAATAAATAATTATTTTAAACACCATCGAAATCAGAATTGGGTGGGACTAAATTAAATCATAAATATGTCTTCGCAATGTGATTAACGGATTAAACGTAGTTTGAAAATGGCCTTGAATGCCGAAACGGTTGCCACAATATTAAAATCTAATATACTTGCAAAACTTAATAATAACATTATTAAATTTGTTTTACGTTATATTTAAGAAAAAACAATGTCAATAAGTGGGTATACATGAAATAATTAAATTATTCAGTGCCATTGAAGTGATTTTTTTTAACAAAAACGGCGCTCTATAAATCATCCAAATATTTTTATTACTAGTGCAGTAAAATATGGTTAATATTTTCAGTAAACCAATGCTAGTAAAGTTATTAAAACTGATTTTTTTTTTTCTTATTGAATTGATATTTTTTTATAGTCTTTGCAGCATAATGAAAGCGAAAATAACATTAACGCAATGTTCAAGATTGGTTATTTGCAAAAGGAAGGAATTATTTCAAAGATTATTATTAATATGTTAACTTATGTTATTTAATGCAACTTTGTATTGTTTTGAAAATGCTTCTGTTACTATTTCTAATTATGTTACCTTTTTTTTTAATTCTTTACTTGTAAGTATGCAATAATATTATATACAAGAAACTTTGACCACCATAATACGGGCATTTTTGGTGGTAAAATTAACGTGGCGTTTATTAGATTGTAACAATAATTGATAAATATTATTTTCAGTAAGGTAAATAAAAGCTCCCCCCATTCATCAACATGATTTAGTTTTTTCACGACCCCACTACACTTTTCTGTGAGTTTCATCGCCATTCAGCCGAATAAAAATGCCTTGAAACGGTGAGTTTGTATTCGATAAATAAATTGATGCAAAACCAATAAATTTCACTTGATTCATTGCAGGGGGGGAAGATGTATTCGATAGATGAATTGTTTTTTGATATTTATATAGTTACCTATGAATATCAGCGACAACAAATCATTTTATACGAATATTTATTTATCATTATTAATACGATATCCAAACTTCGGTGAACACGAAATAAATAATGTTGTTGACTTTTTTTTCTCCACGACTGAAATAACATTTCTTGGTGAAATAATTTGTTCATTTTATGAATTCCACCACCCTTTTACTGAGTTCTTTTCTTTATGAAATGATGTGTCCCAGCCTTGTTCGGGATTTTTTTTCGTATAAATTTATGAAGTTGTGAATAAAGAACTCTAGTGAAAAGTACATGTTCATAGAGATCAGCAAACGCCGTTTCTTAATATACTCGTATAACTTTTATTATATGTATAATTTTAATAAGTACAATTTATAAATCGTTTTCTAACAGTGAATAAAAAATCATTTCATCAAATCACCTTATTATGTTGGTACCATTGCATTTGGAACATCTAACGTCACGTGCGGCTTCTATTTTTAGATTAGTATGAACGTTTTTAGTTTTTTACTTTCCTTTTGTATTTTTAATATGTATTTTTTTAGTTTTTGCGTAAATAATACTAAATCTGGATGACTTTAAGCTCCATAGATGTTGTTCAATATAAAAATACTATTATAAGTGAAATAAATTAAAATATTCATGAGAAAACCAATTATGAATGCGGATATTATTGTATGATAATATTAAGGCTCAATACTATTATAACTCTCTGTGTTAAAGTATTGAAAAAACTATATGATTTTATTACTTATGTATGATTTATGGTTTACTATGAATATAATATAAAATTATGTATGGTAAAGCTCATCCTTGTTTTGACATTTGACATTCTAACCTCGAAACTGATAAAAACTGACCGGCCATAGATTTGGAGCGTTTTGGCAGGCTTTTAAACATTGAAAATTATTCTATCTATGAAAACTTACTGAAAATTATTTTAAATATGAATTCTATTGAGAAATATATTTGTTGGAATTTGGCGTTTTGGTTTTTTTGATAGTATTTTGTCAATTGGATTATGGTCGACCACCCCTCTCCGATGCTCTGTCCTGCTCTCCTCTGATATACTGTCTCTGTCCCCCACCTTCACTGTCGTCATTATGACATCTCTGTATGTCAATTTAGTTGTTATGTGTACGTTCCTGATGAAGATTGATTGCAACCGAAACCGGTCGATAATGCATAAATATAAATAAAATAAAGTGGCTTAAAACAAAAAATTCTTTCAATTAATTTATAATTTCAATCCATAAAGTAATTGCTTTCTTCAATAATTTAATAGTTCTGTGGATTTTTTCTAACATAAGCCTTCTCTAAGTAATTCAACAACTAAAATTTCAGTTTAACGTAATTCAAATGTTTGGAATACATCACTTGGCGATTGGTAACGACCTACGTAAACGTTTCTGCTATTCAAAGATTTAATTGGTCAAATGATCTGTTGAGCTTGACGTGACTTAGCTCAGTAACGTCGTCACTTATTGAATGACTTATCGCTTTGAAATATTTATCTGACTTATACAAATTCTTATTAGACACCTTGAGATCTAATTCCGAACAGCTTGCGTAAAATTAAATTTAGAATTAATTTTGTCTTTAATGACTCGGGGATGTCAGAATGCCGTGTCGGCTTTCGTGGAATTTCTAAATTTCTGAAGCCTTTGAAGATATTAGTCCATGAAATAAGACCAACTTGACAGCGGACAAGACTGGGCTTGAGTGCTGTCAACTGCGTACGAAGATTTTCCAACCTGGAACGTTTTATCTTATATTTAATTTGGAGATAATTCTTAATACTAGAAAAAGATACGGATTTAATTTAAAATCAATACATAAGAGTTTTTCTAATCGAAATAAAATGGTATACTTCAACTTGACGTCTGAGGTTACTGTAGGCCACAAAATACTAAAATAACTTAAAAAAAACGAACACCTCCTTTATTCTACTGCAGTCACTATCCGTTCAATTGTCGAGATCCGTACTACGGTCACGATAAATTCGAATATTGCCCTAAGTGATCTTTTGTTTTTCTTCAATTCTCACACGAAAATTTTAAAATTTAAAGAAATCAATTAGAAAGAATTGTCATTTAAATACGGGGAAAACACATTACAAATGTAAAAACCTTACAGAATACAGAATTATATTAATTTTCTAACTAAATCGTTTTTACCGATAATAAATCATTATTTTTAAAAACCCGTCCAAATTACAATGGGATGGGTGAAGTGAATGAAATCATATAAGTAAGTCGTCACAATGTGGATTAACCGCAGTTTGAATGCCTTGAACGCCGAAACAGCTGCCAAAAAAAATTAAAACTAAAAGTACTTGAAGAACTTAATAATTACATTATTAAATTTGATTTACATTAAATTAATAAAAAATAAAAAAATCTATTCATATTTTAATTTTCATAAAAACAATTATTACGTGCACAATTTTATGTATGTGTTTTCTTGTTATTATTAAAAACTATGCAAGATTACTTGAGAATAGCCAGATATATACTAACGTAGCTATATATTCGTTCCAGAGATGCGCAATGGCGTCTAGTTGAAAATAATAAATAATATTATATTTTTATTCCGGGCTACATGCTGGAGTTGTGCAATGTATCCCATGTAGCCCATATAGGAACTATATAGTTCACCTATAAATTAATAAAAGGAAATAAATTTACATTATGCATACCTAACATGAAAATTTCACAGAAGAAGTAATAAAAAAAAAATATTAAGAAGAAGAAAAACGATATTCACTTCGTATGTTCTTCTTACGGAGGTTTTTGGAGTAACAATTTTTTGTAGTCAAGCGTTAATCACCCAACTTCGACTTTTACTTTAACATTTCGGGAATTTAGTAGCTTGTGTTGGGAGATAGCCGCTTTATGCCTCATTGTAGCATAAAAACAGTTTACTCTGTTGATTCTCTGATGTGAACACTTTGCTGCCACTGCAAGACCTGAGTTACCGAAACAATTGTCCATAGACGTTGTTGTATTGAACTCTTATGGCATTCCACTGTGCTTGGGTATGGTGGATTTACAGGTTTGCCGTTTAAAAGTTGGTATAGTATGAAAAGAATACTATTCTCTTGACCTGCCTTTGACGATCAATGGCGGGTCCATCCTTGAGATCCGCGGTGTTTTTATAGACTGGGTATTTCACTTACTACACACACCCCGCGATAATCTACGGATTATAAATATAGTATGCGTATTACGCTGAATACGCATTGATTACTACAAGCAGTAGATGTATCCAGTTCATGTTACCATGAATATTTTAAATATTCCAACTTTAGAAAACAGACGGAAAATTAACGACCTAACCTTTTTATTAAAATTATTCAATTTTAAATTTCATTATTCTGAACTCCTGCATTTAATCAACATATACATACCTAAATGTACTACAAGACAAACATTAATATTTTACATATATATATATATCTCGTTCGAACTATAGTTTGCATTCCCCAATTCAAAGGTTACATAGTCTTCGTAACAAATTCTTAAATGATATGGATTTATTTGACAATAATCTAAACTTGGCAAATTTCAAAAAAAGTTCCATACAATTATTCCACCTAGATTACAAATTATTGTTAACTACAACTTTTTACATTATTTACTTATTTCTTATTAATGTTAATATTGACTTTGTTGATATTGTGTTATTTATTTTTTCTGTTCCTTTATATTCGTATGTATTTTTAGCCTTGGTGCAGTATTTTTTTCCTTATTTCAAATGTTGTCAACTTTTCTGAATGTTTTCTATTTTTATTTTTTTATGTGATTTAAATAATAAAATTAAAAAAAGAAATCAAATGATTCCAGTCATCTCTGAACATGAAGAACTGAATTAAAATAGCGAGGGACGCTACTTGTTTTGAAACCCTATGCAGTCTTTGATCAAGAAACCAACGGGAAAAGAACAAACCCCTTCCGCAGGACATACATTGAGGAGCCCCCGTTTCAGCCAGAAGCCAAGTAGTTTAGATTGGAGAATTCATTGTAGTCGGTCATCGCTCGGATACTAAAGTATTGCATGTACTCGAACCGCTGAAATCCGATAGATCCAGACCGTCGCCACGAGAAGCCACCATTTACCAGCGGGCCTACTGCCAGCCAGGACGGCTGCGGCAAAGCGACCGCACTGTTTACCACATAGTGCATGTGTGGTACGTCGTTTCCTTCATGTAAAACTATTATTGTCTTACTTATAATGAATCCTTGTGGCACCTTTACAGCGATGGTACAACTACGCAAGCAATAGGGACCTATCCGCTCGTGTTAAAATCGTTACTCATAATAATATTCACGCCGAGAATAACTTTCACAAAGGTTTATCGGAAATGGTTTTTTTAGTCTGGCAACACTCTGCCCCAAACCTTAAAAACCCGACCAATTTCGCAGATGGCAACGTGTTGCCAATTTCACGTTTCTTTAGATGTACATAATGTACTGTTACGTTACAAAAGGAAGACCCTAGAATAGTTCTAGCTTCTTGTTGAATATAGCCTGGCATCCAATTACACAACAGCATGCCACGCGGCGGCCAATAACATAGCAACCCTCTAAAAGTTACAATGATCAACCAATGAGGGCTAGCGATCAGATCATTACTGGCCGCATGGAACGAAGCGAGTTCGCCAAGCGACTTCACGATCCGTGAGCCACTTCTGTTCGAACCGTCAAGCGAATACCTGCGTGCTCCGTTGGAGCCCGCGGCTTGGCTCATTTTTTCATCATTCGAGTCCGATTGGCAACGTTAATCGCATGAGGGTCTGAGGCCCTTAGCTGATCGTTTCCATTTTACCTTAAAACACCTAATATGGTGACCTGTTATTAGCTATTAAACTCAGTGTGGAGATATCCAATGCCTGTGCTCTTTGTACGCTGCCCACGACGACTACCCCGGCCATGGCGTCACTGTACCAGCATCCTCAAGTAAGCTGTCTAAACCTTCCTTCTTTTGTGTGTTGTACTTGTATTTGCCATAATTAATTAGTCCGGTCTAGAATTCCATCAGAGAGAGAGAGAAGTAACTCTAGAACAGAATAGGTGCCACTACTTGGCGTACAACTGTACATAACCTGTATGTCTATGTTCTCTTCACAATAAACTCTGAACTGAAAATACGCCATCTCTTCATTTAAAGTAGAATAGAATGCCCCTCCTTCAATTATAAGACTGCGGTCGACTCATATGACCCTGAGAGAGAGGAAACCTCATGCTGTACCGAAACCTGAGCTATTATCCAGACGATTCCGGAACCCGCCTAAGATACTATCACCGGGTAAGTCGCACCGATATCCTTATCTCCGACTCTCATTTGCCCACGACCCTCCTCTCAGCATCCCCTCCTTCACACCAAGTGCCCATCGTGGTGCACTCCTAACTCCCTCATCAGCTAACCTTGCCGCCCAACGTTGCTTTTTCAGCATGTAATACTGGCTTCCATCTTGGGGATTTCCTCCTTCCCGACCTACTCTTCGTCCATTCAATTTTCCAGCATATAATTGTACGTAAAGTGAATCAAATACTCGAGTCAGGCCATGTCAGAAGTCGGAATAACAGAAGAGAATGTATGAGGCGTTGTGTGAATGTGAATGAAGCAAGAAGTGTATGCCAATAACGAGTTGTTTGGCGGCCCGTCCTCTCTGCCTACCCCTGCGGGGAAACGGCGTGATGGTTAGTTAGCAAGTTAGTTAGTTAGTTACGTAATATGATTATTTTTAATATTTTGCAGCGCTGGGGCGAGCACATTGCAGAACGATGGAAATAATATTATAATGTTTTTATTACATAGGAACATTACTCAGTATTCAGGTTTCACATTACGAACTCGGACATTATTATTTAAGGAGTAATACCCATCGACCAATAATTGTATATCGACTTTACCTAATATACCTCTTTCTATTGATTCACAATTTTGTTTAATATAATATTAATAATACTATATAATAATACTTGTAAATTCAATCATTCTTTCATTTTGATTCAATCTGTCTCTACCCTCTGGTATCCAAATTAAGGGTTGGTTGCGTTCTGAGAAAGATTTCTTGTGCTAAAGTTTATAATCCTGCTAACTGATGGAGGAAGGCGTCAACAAAGTAAATACCTCCGGTAAGTAAGTAAAGGAATTGACGGATATGAAAATAGCACACATCTCTGAGTTATGGCTTTCACGTTCATAAACTTAACAAGCTGTATGGTCTCTAAGACGTGTTATGTAGAAATAATAATTCAACTACATAACTGTTCATCTTTATTGCAAATTGTATTGAATTATACATAAACAATGTTACTGTTAAGTTTATTTGTGAAATATTTTAAACACTAAAAAAAAATTGTTGTATTTTTTTTAATACGATCTATACTATTGATGTACTTACTATAATACATTTTACGTTTGTGTAGCTATTATAATTTATTCTTTTTATGATGAAATATGCACAAGCAATAGAATAATTAAATACATTAAATGTAGGATTTAATTAATAAATTAGTTAAAAATTGTTGTGTATTCACCACTTTATTAATTGTATTAACACATGTCAACATGTTTCTAAAGGCGCTTACAGGCGTCATTATCCTGCTCTACTGCAGTGGCTTCTTCTCGCACAGCCGCTAAAGTTGTTACTCCCATCGATGGGGCTATAGTTAAATGTTTTCTCTGTTGCGAAATGATTGTCCGACTGGAAAAAAAGCGAGCTATTATCGAGCACGTATCAACAATATGAGAAAACGAAGACGATTTGGGATATCCGTCAGAGGAAATAGGGCGGAAGAGAACCTTCGTCCGGTTCTTTTGGGCCGGAACGGAGTGAACGGAATTAGCAGTTATCCATTTTTAACGTAAATTGATGAAACGTCATGCGAACAGACCAACGTAATTTTTTTCATACACGCGCTTAAACGTCGCTAAAACAGTGAACGGATGTGAAATAATTTATAAATTTCTTCAACAGATTTGTAGTCACTTTGTGTCGTCATTATTAATAAACTAATTGGAATAGAATTGTTTAAACCACCTTTTTAATATATTTAAATTCTTATTAATAATTAACTAAATTCTTCCTATGTGCCTAAGAATTTGTTGCAGGATTTGTATAAATTATTAAATGTTGTTTCAAAATAAACCCCTTTTCAATTGATTATATTCTTTTTAAACAAAAGGATTGCTTAGCAATGGGTTCTAGTATTAGCCCTTCAGTAAGTGATATATTTTGCTTTATTATTAAAATATGTCGATTTTTGGAAAGTAAATGTAGATGACATATTTGTATATGGACTGGTACTGAAAGACAATTTAAAATTTTCCTTAATTTCCTAAATAAGCTCCATACAATGATTATATTTACGACAGAAAAAAGACAAAATTTTAGCATGAATTTCTGAGATTTATGTGTTTTTATTCTTAATAATAAATTTAAATTTAACATATATCGTACGGATACTTATGCAGAAATAATACTTCTAATCATTTTTTTGCTCCAAAATTATTAGATTTTATTAAATCTAATAATTTTGGATCTATCTAAATTAAGAGATAAGTATATATTAAACAAAAAAGTTTATAAAACCTTATGTTTATTCAAAGATATTTGACGTCGGTAAACAATGGACAAAAATATTATTTTAAAATAATAATACTTTAAATAATAATACTTTAAATTTATTAACAAAAACCATCCCAAAAACAAAACAACCAGCTTTTTATATTAATAATAAATAAAAATAAAAAATATTTTGTAAAACGGGGATAACGATCATATTTTAAATAGGACGGGTGTCTATAAATTAATTTTTAATGATTGTAATATACACATATATTTTTTTTTTATAGGAAAGGCTTTAAGAAAATTTAATACTCGAGTTAAGGATCACTAAAGGTGTTTAAGCAATAATAACTATTCTGAATTTTCCAACCATATTTTGAAAACAAATCATTCGTTAGACATAAATAGAGGTTTAACGTGTTTACATACGAATACAACTGCTTCACAATCAGATAAATTAGAAATTAGAAAAGAGTCAATTAAGTATTATTAATAATGAAATTTTCAAAATTTTAAATAACTATCGCATAAATTTATTTTCACATCAATAAATAAGCATATTTAGAATATTATTAATAATAACTATTATTATATTATTTTTTAATATTATGCAATTTCTTGATTTTATTTATATTTATAATAATTATTTATATATATTTTTTTAATTTCTAATATCAATTTATTACTTAATATTTAATTATTAATATAATTATGTAGGTAAGTAATTGACTTACCAACTTTCATCACTTATTGTTAATTTTTGTTTATGTTTGTAATTTGTCTATTCTTAAATTATTATTTTCTATTTTAACATTTGTGCATACTCGTACTTGTCATTATTTTTAGTATACTGTTTATCCTGCAGAGGAAAGCTTTGCCTTCGAATCTTGTCGATATTTATATATTAAAAGAAGTGGGATAATTTAAAAAAAAAATTTTTGTTGATTTTGAGCAAGTATGAGAAATTAGAAGTCAGTTACATCCAGGATACATCTCAGGAAGGAATGGCAAAGATATTAGCGTATGTAATATATTATTATGATCTAGATCATAGGTTTCCGAAGTGGTTCGTATGGACCCCGGGGGGGTCCATATAGATTTACAGGCGGTCTATAGCATGGAGAAAAAATAACGCTCCGTGGTAAGTTTTGCTCAAAAAAACCTATTTCGCACTTAAAGCGAATCGCGTGTCTACAATACTTAATGCTCACGTTCAAGATTTTAGAAATTTTCATACGCTCAGTGAAAAAATACCACTTGTTTAGGATTGTACCAAGTTTTGGTTGGACTGGCTGGGGGAAAAGCATAACATTGTTTGGGAACATATGGTATAGATGGCCCTGAGCCCTTCTCCGTAATAGCGTCATATTTTATAAATTGTTTTTGTGTTTAATTCGTAGAACACCATTTAATTATTATATATTTTTTTAAATTTAATGTAAATCAAATTTAATAATGGTATCATTAAGTTCTACAAATATTTTTAGTTTTTTGTTATTCGCGCCCTTGAGGTGATTTTCCCATGAAAACGGCGCTATAAATGTAATCCAATTATTATTATTATTATAATGACAGCTGTTTTGGTGTTCAAGGACATTTTCAAACTACAGTTAATGGTTGCGCCGGATACGGTTCAACTTAGGTAGCCTTGAAGTTGATTTGCACAATAATATGCATCCTTATAAACCTACCCAATTGTGTAATCCATACCTAGTCCACCGACTTTACCCCCATCATTATGCGCTGTGATTTCGTTCACTACGCATTAATTCGCACCCGGAACCTACTGCAATATTCGTATTGTGTTCGTAACTGCCGCGATCTATTGTGTAATCGTCTCTGTTTTTTTTATGCTGAACGATTATACATTATTTATTTGCTCGACATCCAAAGAAGAGGCTTGTGGAAAAATAAGGATTAGCGTATATAAGCCTTTGGATCCCATCTTACCTTTCTTTTTTGAGCAAATCAAATATAATTATTTTAATTGTGATAACGATAATTTATGAAACAGCGTACCCAGTTAATCCACATTGTGATTGATGACTTATTTATTTGATTTTATTAACTCCCATCCAACACTAATTTGAACCGGTTTTTAAAAATAATGATTTATTGTCGGTAAAACCGAATCAGTTAGAAAATAAATAAAATTCTCTATTTTGTGAAGTTCACAGTTTGGATTAACCGCAGTTTGAAAACGGCCTTGAACGCCGAAACAGCTGTTATAATAATAAAAACTAAAATCACTAGCAGAACTTAATAATAACATTATTAAATTTGATTTACATTAAATTTAAAGAAATAATAATAATAATTTAATAGCGGGTTTGCGATAAGCCGACGTAGCTCAACGGTAGAGCATCTAACCGGACATTAGAAGGGTGCGGGTTCGAGTCCTGCCGGCGACATTTATCTTTGCTCGGAAGGTTTTTTCAATTTGGTTGAGTGTTTTAGATTAATAATTATTGTTTATAAAAATACAAATAATAATAACATTACATTTAAAAAAATGTTTTTGGTGAATCCTTTTTAGGACTGTCGTTCTTTTTATTATTATTATTTATACATACGTTCATTAGTTGAGAAGCATTCTTCAGAAGATATTGTATGGATTTACGTAATAGGTACATTGGAAATCTAAATTTTAATATATTAACATTATTATTTGCAATAATATATATTTTGTTTATTTGAAACACAAATTATTTAGCAATAAAATGTAAGAAAGCTTTGACTGCCAACTAGGAACAAATCCTGTTTAAGGACAATCAAATTGAAAAGTTTAGTTCATAATAAGTGCCATTATACAAAATCAGAAGGGAAAAAGTTAGTATTGACATACTATGCTAATATAATATATGTGGAAAAAGTATAATAATTTTCTATAAAGGGTTGTGAAGAATAGCACAAAAAAACAATTGTGTATACCAGATATTTAAGTATAGTATAATAATTAATATAGAATAATAGTTAAGTTCATAGAGATAAGAAAAAATAAAGTAATCGTTTACGTATACCAGAAAATTTGAGTATAATAATAATAATAATACTTATTTATTTGAAGCACATATTATTTAACATCAACATTTAAGAAACATTTAACTGCCCAACTAGGAACAAATCCCGTTTTAGGACAGTCAAATTAATAAGTTTAGTTCATACTAAGTACCATTATACAAAAAGAGAAGAGAAAAAAACTAGTTTTTATATAGTATTGTAATATAATATATCTAGAATTAATTATAATACTTAAGATTAAAGAGATTATGTATGCGTGTTTGATAGGTACTGGTCGGTGGTATAAGGAAAAAATGCGTTTAAAATTGAGTACTTAAAAAAATTATATTATTGAGTAAATTTGATAAGATTCAGTTACGTATAACTCAGCTTTATGAGCCGACGTCGAAACTTGGGGATGCGGCCCGAAGAGGATGTAGCAAATAGTTAATTACATATTGAATACATTTTATTCATTAAGTACAAAAAGTAAATTTAATAAAGAGTTAATAACCAAATGTTTGTCCTTTCCTTTCCTTGTTTAGAATTTTTAATCCAGCAATGATCTTTTCCAAAAGTGCACAAATAACATAACATAAATTCAGTCAAGTAAATCAAACTA
Organism: Halesus radiatus; assembly: GCA_022606495.2. NCBI lineage: Eukaryota > Metazoa > Arthropoda > Insecta > Trichoptera > Limnephilidae > Halesus > Halesus radiatus. Next base: position 12,802 of record JAHDVE020011194.1, read on the forward strand.
TGCGATGGTAATAGTCATTAGACCAAAGCGCTGCAGTACTAGTTAGACAGAAAAGATAAAGAGTTTTATAAAATTCCTAAGATACCGTTATAAGGCCTAAATAGACAAAGGATTATAAAAGAATGTGTAAAGTAAATTTTTTTAAATATTTATTAAAGAATAATAGTTAAGTGCTTATGAAGAGATGAGAAAAATAAATATTATAGAGTAAACAATTAGGTATATGTGTTTGATAGGTACTGGTTGGTGATATGAGGAAAAACAATGCGTTTAGATTTGAATACTAAAAAAAGGATAATATTATTGACTAATATTGATAGGATTGAGTTACTTAATTGCATATCTAAATAAATAAAATAAAACAAATTTATTCGTTTATGTTATTATTATTCAATTAAAAAAACGGATTATTTATAAAAAAACCTTTCTACTCCAACATTCGAACTGTAAAACACTTACGAAACTGGAGAAACTGTGAAATACCAAATCGATACTACAAGTTATCAAATTGATGTTACGGATATAAAATTTGTATTTACGAATTCATCGATTTGTTTAAACGAATTATTTGGTTGATGCATTAAAATACCAATGATTCCCATGCCTAAATGCAGCTGTGATGTATCATATACAAACTCGCCCACTGTAGTTCAATATCAGATTACGTTCTGATTTTTGTAAATAGTAACATTTTGTATCACGCATAAACGTGTTCCATTGTTTTGTAAATTATCACTAAAAACAAGGACAACAATCATTACATAATTTTTTTAAAAATATAAAAATGCAAGTTGTAAGTCTCTATTCCTAAACCGTACATGTTAATCATTCAACAATATTATTTAAAAGACTCGCCTGTTCATAAACATGATTAACACTAGTTTTAAGTCGCTAATGACAGGTCTTACTTGTAAGTCGCTAGCTATATAAGTTTTAGATGTAATTCACTAATTACAAGTCTGAATCAGGTAGTTTCTAGTTATAAATCTTAGCTGTAAGCCATTAGTAATAAATTTAAGATATAAATGTAAGTGATAAGGTATAGGTTAGATAGATGATATTGTAAACTGCCCTTGAAGTGATTTTCTCACGAAAACGGAGCTATAGAAATAATCAATATATTATTACAATTATTACTGTTATTATTATAACAAGTTCCAAATCCGACTGTAACACTTTATCTCATGCTATTGCTCGACTTTATCTTAGCATTCGTGGGTGGGTCTGATGGATGAAGTGCGGGAAGGTTGTGATACAGTAAATAAAACCCTAAGGTATGAAAACATATTCTTTATTGACTATTCAACCCCAATTATCATGGTAGAGGAAGAAAAGAGTGGAGAGTAAGACTAAGTTAAAAAATAATCGATTAAAAGGATAAATGGTGGCTCTTGTGGTCATAATCTTCTCCTCTGGCTTCAGGAAAGGCCGCTCCAGCCCGGATGTTCACCGATTCCCACGGTCCATGATGCGAAGTCCATGATGACTCGTCGGAAGCTCCATCCGCCACAGCTTCTTCCGTGAGGTTCAGGCAATAGGATGTATGAATGCTACCATATCATGTGTGGTCCTCGATGCAGCAGCTACTCCTCGTGTCCACACATTACTCCGCAGGGATTCCTCTCCGAAGCACAGGGCACGCGCGGTTAGGTTTTATCACCTACCATTTGGCCTTCATTAAGCAAAAAATGTACCCACTTCGGGTAATTAATTAGGCACTCTCCGGCGTCAAACGACAGTCACTTAACATAACTCCTCCCAAAAACTCCCGGCACTGTCCGCCGTGTCAAGTCACCTCCCCGGCCATCTTGTCTTCTTCTGCCGCTTCCTTCCGTCCGATGTCTCCCATAGATATTTTCTCCAATCTCTTCCGTAGACAATATCAGTGATGCCTTTTTAAGCGGGGTCAGTATTTACGTTACACGACGTTTCGATTTTCCGAATACCTCCACCGATATCAAAGTTGCTCAACGAGATTTTAACAAATGGCCGCGTGTCTAGAACGCCATGAAAATTATTATAATAACTGTAGCACTGACGTTGGCGACTTGCTCAGTCCAGTATCAAAATGGTTAGGACAGAACTATCGCCACTTATCGAGTTTGCAAGGGAAGGGAAAAGGAAGAACTACTTAGTTTGCGCTCACGGAGAAGGGCAAGTAGTAAGCTCCTACTCAAGTGCCTTACCCCACTAGAGTAAGTAGTATATTATGACATAGATTGGCAGTGGCGTGCGGAATTTTTTGCCTTAAACGAAAATTGTTAATTATATTATGTATCCGTATGAATTGACCAAATCTAAAAAGCCAAGTAGTGTCCAAACTTCCTTATTAATTAACTTACTAACCATTCCGTTTCGTCGCAGGGATAGGCAGAGAGAACGGTCCGCCAAACAACTCAATCTCGGCATACACTTCCTACTTCATTCACATTCATACATCGTCTCATACATTCTCTTCTATTATTCCGACTCAAATATTTGATTGGACTTGATCGTGCCATGTCTTCCTCAGGCGTCCCCGGCTTCTTCTTCCATTCACATTCGGGTCATATATTCTCCTTACACTCCTTTCTTTGTTCATTTGCTCTACATCTAAATGTCCCTTTCTTAATCATACTGATTACGTTTGCATCAGCCTTGCATTATTTACGAATCTTAACATTTATCACACGATTATACATGGTTTTACCACATATTCGCGTCAGAGATCTCATTTCTACAGCATTTAATTTACTTTCATCGTTCCTCTGCCAGTTCCATGCATCACTGCTAGCTTCGCTTCTTTGGACAACTTTTTGTTATCGCCAACCGGGTTCAATCCTCCGTTAATGGAGTTTCCTGCATTCACTCTTAATTCAATATCCATATCAGTATTCAATCATCAAAGTTAATCTTACCCATATTTTTCTCCTCACAATGTACCCCAATCTGGGATATAATCCTCTCGCTGTCGCCGGGCAGGTGGTACTATTGTACCACATTTATATTTAAAGGGTTAATAATTAAACAGATATGTACTTCAAATGAAATAGTCTTCACAAAAATTCCATTTTCGTACACGGTGTGACCTGTAACCTGATCAGCGCAAGAATTGAGGTTCTAACAGAGTCGGGCGTTCAATACAGATTCTCAAATACTATAAAAAGAATACTATATCTCTTCCTCGAACATAATCGACCGAGTGCGATTGTTCGAATTTTGTGCTTGCTTTGTCGGTACTTTGATGGAAGCACTCTAAGAACTAGTCATTGATCTTCGTGCTCAGTAGCTCACCTCTGCTAACACTTGTAAGCTTAGCAATTTCGTCCCTTTTCCAAAAAAGATTTCTCCCAAGGTACACCGTCTACTTCTTAAAATAATCTTTCGCACAACGCCTTCTCAGATGGTATTACTTTTTTCTTAGAGTCAGAATTATACTCACCCTTTGATTCTAGTAGTTCCGTATCGGGAACCAAATGACGATCCTCATAATACCCGTTCTATCTGCTTTTCTCTCAAGGTTAGACATGTTTTTTTAGAACGAGAGAACTCCAGATCTCACTTTACTTTATATGCTCATAGTAGATCGAAAGTGAAATTGATTTAAACTTGTTTTCGGTAAATATTTTTGTTTTCAAAATGTTTTTTTTTCAATTCAAACTACTCGCGGCGACAAAAGTATTTCGTGTAAACTTTAAGATCAAAAATACTTTAAATGACATTTCAGTCACAAAAATTCAAAGAGTGAATCCATTATTTTTTTAATAAAAAATCTTAACTTAGAAACCTGTTAAAGGAAGCCTCTGCCTTAGAAACGTCGTATTATTTACTGCGTGTGTAAGTTTAGGTAGTTTAGATCGGGTGTCTGGTAACGGCAGTAAAATCGAACACTTTCATGGCCATAATAATCATCTTACCCCGTAGAGGCGGTGCAGAATCGTAATAGATCACTTTATGATCGGGGTGTATTGCGTAATAACTTATCATCATTAACTTCTCAGAGAAATTTACTATAACATCTATTTTTGGTCAAAAGAAACCTGTGCTCTTACAGAAAAAAAACAAGTCCCTAATATTTTATTGTGACAATTCAACTTCAGCGTCGCAATATTATTCCCATATGCGACTGATTTAACGTCTGGGGAACGAATAATTCGATGTTATAAACATACGAGTATTTGTCACATCAATGTTACAGTATAAGCATTCATTAGTGCGGTTTTTTTCATCGAGTAGATCTAGATTATTTGATAATATTTAGCTCTGGATAAAACCGTCAAATTATGTTGATTCTATTAATATTATTTATTATATTACAAATGTACATTTTAAATGTTATTTGTAAATGTCCACGTAAAAGTCTGTAATGGGTGTAAATAAATAAATAAAATATTCAATTTTTTTTTTATAACTTATTGAAGTTAGTAAACCTCATTGTAATATTTGAATCATTGAAGAAGATACTATTAACACATCCCAAATGAACCACGAAACCGAAAAAACAAAAGAAATTAAAAATATTTCAGTCGCATCTGGGACTCGAACCCAGGACCTCTACCTATCCGGGGTAACCGCTTAACCAACTTAGCTAATGAGACCAGTACAATTTACGCCATTTACACCGATATCATACTTCATGTTCAAGATTTATTAATATTATCCTCCATTTTTATAAATCCTATATTTTTATTAAGTTCTGTAATAATTTAATTTTTTTTTTATTATTGTGACAGCTGTTTTGGTGTTCAAAGTCATTATCAAAAGAACTTAACTTGATAATTTTAAAATCTCTATGAACAACTATCACAATAATAAATACTAAAATACTTGAAGAACTTAATAATAACATGTTTGTTCATATAATTAAAATATAAATGGAGTTATAGGAATTAAACATAATTAATATAATTAATACCGTAGTGTGTCGAGGGTAGAGTTTATTTTCGTGATAACTTTTTTTTAACATATCTATAATTTAAAATGTATCTTATTTCGTATTACCAGGTATTGAGTTTACAAATATATTTGTAAAAAAATAATTTATCTATCACTAGTAGTTTCATTATAATGTAGGTATAGGCGTACTGGTAGGAGTAGGGATAGGGGTAGGGGTAGGGGTATGGGTAGGAGTAGGGGTAGGGGGTAGGGTTATGGGTAAGGGTAGGAGTAAAGGTAGGGGTAGGGGTAGGGGTAGGGGTAGGGGTAGGGGTAGGGGTAGGGTTTATTTTATTTACGCCTTTAATTTAACGCTCAATATCAGATCAATAACGGCTATAATTTTATCATTACAAGGTTATTATTTTCCAGATAACGACTTAAGCTTCTTGAAAAAATCATGAAAATATTACGATGATGTAATATCCCGGAAACCGGAGTTCAGCTTTTATAAGAACATTGGAAAATTTTCAAAGCTCTCAAATTGGAAAGGTGAAAATTACATTTACGACATGCCTCCGTAATATAAAAAAAACTGAAAGAGAAGTAAATTATAAAAAAAAATGGTTCATAGACCGAAATGGGCACTCAATATTGAATATTTTCGGGCGTTACTTCTTCCAGGTAAAAACCTAAGTAAAGAAGTGTTTTACTTCAAAGGGGCTATTTTGGAAAGCTTCAATTCAGCCTTTATACCTATCCAGAAAATCGTAATCGAAACCCTAATCCTGCCTTATCTCACTAAAGCTAACGTGAAATAAGTAGCTTTTACCTTTCCTTACCTTTAAACTTATGAATTTCTGAGAGTAACCAGTTTATATAAATATGTAATTTGTAAAACTCCCTAATACCATGAAAAGTAATTTGAAACCCATCTGAGGCCTTATGCCAAAAGTCGAAAAAGAAAAAGAATACTCGATTTCCAATTTTTTCTTTTAACACGATTATTTTTGGAGTTCGATTCTAACGGAATAAAAGTACACACGAGAACTTTGGATTTGAATTAATTTTATATAAAAAAAAACGGTTTTAGCTTCATTAGCCATAGATTATATTTTGCATTGTTTTTTATTGAACAACGTAATATTTCTCAAAAATTTTCCATAATATTGGTGGCATAAGGCCACATCACATTGGTATCATTATTAATAAATTGAAACTTTGTGGCATCATTATTAATAAATTAATAAAAAAATACTTTCTAATATATAAATATCTACATATTTCGATAGCGATGCTTTTCTCAGCGGGACATATAGAATACTAAAACATAATAACTTCAAGTATAGACAAATGATAAACATAAACAAAAAGCAATTAAAGTAGGTAATCAATTAATCAAAAACTTTAATAAAAAAATATTATTAAAAATTGAATAACAAATTTATATTTGAAATTAAAAAATAAATTATTTTCATTATTAATATAAATTAAATCAAGAAAATAATAATGCATTAAAATAAAATAATAATGGTTATTATTATTAAAACTTATATTAATAATATTTATAAAAATATAGTCATTAAAATGAAAATTAATTCGACAGATTTTTTCTAATTTGTAAAATTTGTTTAATTGTAAACAGGTTTTTTATGCCTTTACTTATTTCAAAAGAATGATTTGTTTCCAAAATATGGTTGGAAAATTCGGAATAATAATTATTACGTAATAATAATCAATATTATTGTTATATTAAAATATTACTGGAAAATGTAAGAATTATCTATATATATATATATATATATATTATATAAAGAAGAGTATCATTCTTGTACTTCTATTGAGAACAGCCAGATAATATGTTTTCTTGTTACCCGCTCATGTATTATGGAACAGTAGCGTGGACCCCGACGAAAGCAACGGAGAAATAAGTAGAAGCCTTTGAACTGTATAACAGAAGGTAGCTAGTAAAGCTTCACATTCTAAGAATCCCTTGAAAGGGTCGAGTTTCCAATGAAGAGGTCATGACAAGAATGTGCCAATACAGGGAAATTTTCTAAACAACTAAATAACTACAATAATATTCCCGTATGGTACTGTCAAAGGAAGTTCGCGTTATTACTGGATTCAGAAGAAACGAAATTGTTGTGGCGTAAAACTACGATTCACCGAATTACGAATGAAGAGTAACAAAACGAAAGCCCTGATTTATGACGGAATGTTATAGTTATATATAAAATGGTTAACTAGGGAAAAGATTGTAAGGATATCTTTGGTAGAAAAGCGAATGAAGTCGGGGACATTCTATGAAGAGATGACACGGTAAAGTAAATCAAACACTTATTGTCAACGGAAAAGTAAGCGTGAGGTGATTATTGTGTGTGAAGCATGGGGTTTGTAAGTACGAAGGTGAGAGTTATTGCTTCTATAAATACTCCCATATTTCAGAGCATCTCAAAAATCTTCACTGGCTCAAATGTCCTGAAAGAATCCAGTTCAAGTTGCTGGATGGTATTTAAATCAATTAACGCGGTGGATCCAGCTTACCTATTGGAACTATGCATCCCAGAAAATTCCAATTCACGACATCAACTCTGTGATGTGATCGGCTATCGGAAGGCCGAAGGAACCAAAGCGCACACCATATACTAAGTGAGCGTGCTTTCAGCGTGTCAGGTCCTAAAGTGGAATAAATTGCCATACGATCTAAGATTGTTTAAAGACTCGACAGAATTCAAAGCGAAACATAAAACTCATTCTTCGGAAAGTCATATTCATGAATAATTCAGTTGCATACCCAGTTTACATAGCGAAGCTAGCAGTTGATTTGAAAATTTTCATAGTCCGTGACATTGTAAATAACTATAAATATTTGTGAATGTGAATAATTATTATAGACAATCTCAAATAAAATAATGTTGCAAAAAAATTCGTACTCTTCTTTTGCGAATAACCTTCTAATAAATGTAATAAAAATAACAGTAACTGCAATATCATGCAATGTGCAGTGTGTGCCTGTGCATACAAAAACATATCTTCTCAAGCAAAAACTTTGTAATTTAAACTTTTAATCTGGAGTGACCTACCAGGTAAGCATGTTTCTGTATCTGTTTGTGCATAATAAGATTAAGCTTTGTAAGTAATATTTGTACAGCGCCCTTGAGGTAATTTTGAACAAAAACGAAGCTATATAAACATCCAATTATTATTATTATTACCACTGTATCGGGAGGTTGAAGGAATCAAAGCGCACACCTAATACTAAGTTCAGTGATCGTGCTTTAGGAGCATCAGGACCTAAAGCCCGGAATAAACTGCTGCATGACTTAAGAATAATCAGACTCGACACTATTTAGAACTAAAATTAAAACTCATCTATTCAGACAATCATATCTATAAATTGAAGAAATGCACGCGTAAATTGCTTAGCTAGGCCAGCCGGTTAGTACTTACCTAAAGTCACTGATAGAATATATTTTTTTTAAATCACTCATCGGTGCACAAATGCGTCCAAAGCCCGCGACACTGTAAATGACTAAAAGTGTAAAAAAAAAGTTAACATATATTAAAAACTTTTTACAAATTTTATAAATATTCTCCAGTCTTAAAAAATTACAAATATTTCAAACAAATACTAACTCTTCTTGTGCCACCGATCATCTAATTATTGTAACATTAATAGAAAAGGAGGATAAAACACCAACCGTAAAAATACCATCTGCATGCTTAAATTTTCAAAATATTCCAATAAAACTGTGTTTATCCGAAGCGACCTGCCAGGTAAGTATGTTTTTTCCATATCAATTTACACACAATTAGATAAAGAATAGGAAGCAATATTTGTAAAGCGCCCTTGAGATGGTTTTTTTTACAAAAACGGCGATATACAAATCATCCAATTATTATTGTTTAAAATGTTTACCAATAAACATATTTTAATGAAAAATAATGTAACTGGACTAAAATATTGGCTATGGAATAGTAAAAACAAAGTTCATGGTTTCATGCTTCCGAGATCTGGGGATTTGCTACCAAAAAAATGTTTTCATAGATCCAAGTCATTCAAAATAGAGCCATACAAAATATCTTTACTTTTCCATGGGACACACACGTCATAGACATCTACAGAAACTCCCAAATACTTCCGTTTAACACCATTCCCAGCTCTGAAATTGCAAATACTATCTTGTATGTAATTCAACACTCGGCACAATTTTATTTAGTTATATTTGACATGATTTGGAATATAAAATTATCTACGGTGGAGCTCATCCTTATTTTGACATTTGAAATTCTAACCAGAAAATTGATCAAAAACCGACCGGTGATAGATTTGGAGCGTTTTGGCGGGCATAAAACTAATAAAACTAAATAAAACTATTTAAACTGTCTTTATAAAAAAACGAAATATACTGTTATTTAAGTTTTAACGTCATTATTGAATTTCTTTTTTATATGGACTGGAGTCTCTTATCCTAATTTTGATATGCACGCGTCATCTGTTTAAAATAAAATAGTTAGCTCGTGTTCACAAGTTTAGAAGCAGATGTCATACATGCTGAAATAAATTGAACTAGTTTCTTTGGAACAAGATACGGGTCTCTCCAGAATTTATTACGGCGAGAGCGTGTGAAATTTTTAGACGGGTAAACATTTTATCATCTAAATTTCTAACGAAAAAAGTGTTTGCTTCTTCCGAAACTTTCGTTTATCTCGAGAGTTGATATTACTCCGACAGGGAACATGTTGGATGCAATACTTTCCTTGAATAAATATTTGATACCTGGAGGCGTCAGTGAAATATTATGTTCATTCTTATCATGAGGAGCTCTTCACGGACAAAATTTGCACACTACATAATAATACAGACTTCAAATGTCTTAATTAAGGCCTTAAAGAGGCTCGGATTAAACGTACCAGGAAAAAAAATTGCCGGTAGCTCGTTCCGTATACTTGGCGATTAACATACAAACGATTCAGCGAAACGCCCCGTTCTCATGAACGCACTATCAACTGTGAACGGATGTTCCGCTCGCGTCCGTCGAGTTTCACGCACGTGCACCGGCGCAGAGGGAATCAATGCTGCTGGCTCTTTCGAGCAGGCTCCATTAAAATATCTGAAGAACAGACTAAGCATACACATGCATTATAGATGAAAGTCGGTATGTTAACCATTCTGCATCCCTGAGTTTCGTCGTCGGCTCATAAAGCTGAGTGATACATAACTCAATAATATTATCTTTTTTTTTAGTACTCAATTTTAAACGCATTTTTTCCCCGTACGACCGACCAGTACATATCAAACATATACCATATACATAATTTTTTAGGCTATAACATTTCTTTTTTTCATCTCTTCATAAGTACTTAACTATTACACTATACTCAAATTATCTGGTATACGTAAACGATTACTGTATACTGTTTTTTCTTTTCTCTTTGAACTTAACTATTATTCTATATTAATTATTATACTATACTCAAATTATCTGGTATACACAATTATCTTTTTTCTGTACTATTCTTCACATCTCTTGTTATGTAACATAATAAGAGAATCTAGTCGTTTTTTAGAGGTCCGCGAAATCATTTTTGGTTCCGGACTCCGCGATTGGAGCGACAACTCCTTCGATCATCGGCGTCGCGTGGCACGCCAAGGAACCACTCACGTCCGTCCGTCACCCGCCTCGCGCAACGGTTTTGGCCCGCCGCTCGGGAACGAAACCGCCATTACAATCCCGGCCTCAGAGTCGAGAGGTGCGTACAGCTTGCCCTTGGGCACGTGACCGAATTGCGTGGTCTTTGGCGTCATCTTGCCTTCCACGCTTCTCGTACATTGTAAACTCATAGTCTTTGCATAAACCTAATTAGTAAAGTCAGTGAACAGTGCATTAACTTCCAGCAAGTCACAGGATGCTTTCTGTGTGGGACTCAACGTGCTCCGGCGTCACCTTTTGCGATGTAGCCGTGTGCTGACAGACACAGTTCGATCTATGTAAGCTGTAAACCATTTCCTCTTTGTATGTGCTGCAAACCACTATGCTTAAAGTAATTTTTCCGATTTTTGACTAACCAGAGAAAAAGATAATTGAATCCCAGATAGGTTATGTACTGCCCATCGTTATTATGACCTCATATGTACTACCTGTAAATGCCTTCCTGTAAAATAAACCCCTTCTAGAAAGCTCGCATCTTTTCCTCGGTAGTTGATTACCTTTTTCCACTGAGCCCGGCATGAGGCTGTGCCGATCCACAACTTTGCAGACAAGAGCTGTGATGCTCTTACCTACTGAGCTATCCTGGTGGAACCCCGAGTCAGCCATCGCGTCTGGCCTCAAGGTGAGTTAACCTGACATGCTACTTTCATACTGTCGGCCAACTTGGGGCCTGTACTTTTACACTGTCGCTCCAGCGTGCTTTAACTGCCTGCTTTTATACTCTTTATACTTAATTATTATACTTTTTTTCTGGATACATTATATTATCATACTATTTCAATACTAGCTTTTTTCCTTTCTATTTTTGTATGATGGCACTTACTATGAACTAAACTTGTCAATTTGACTGTACTAAAAAGGGATTTGTTCCCGGTTAGGCAATCAAAGCTTTTTTACAAATTATTGTTAAATAATGTGTGTTTCAAACAAAAAAATATATTACGACGAATTATCAATCTGACAAACCGCTGTCCTTTGGACGGAATCAAGAAGGTTTATCAAGTATTTGATTGCTCCAGCCTAGAGGTGACTTCAGAATTCAACTGTTGGACGTACTAGCGATTTGTATAGGATTAGCAGTTGATCACTATTAAAAAAATTAATAGCCCTATACAATACGCCCAGTTTCATGGAAGCCAGATTTTTTTTATCTATTCTCATGTAATGTATTCTTAGCGGCCCTCTCTAACAAATTCTTAATAAAACTATTGCCCAGTCTAAAGGTATTTGTTGATATTGATTTGAGTTTATCATTCGCTCGTTGTGAATATTCGCCCGAGTTGCCGCCGAATATTCGCTCGTCACGAGCAATGCTCACGGTGCCGGAATATCCATGGTAAATATCCGACTAGGCCCGCTCGGTCGCGTTACATACTCCGAGTTGAAATGGCGGACATAGATGTTGTGTTCATTCCAAAAATGCGATATTACTTTCTTTAACTAATTTAGCTAAACAATAATATGATACTTTAACTTCTGATCAGGTATACTATGATCACATTGTCTCACCACCCACTTCTATATTTAGAATTATGGTAATATGATGTCTTATATTATATATATAGTTTATAGGGCTTTAAAAAAATGTCACAGTAGAATTATGTAATGAATTTATGTTCACATGTATGAAGTAATGCATTTTTATATCAGGTCTTTGTTTTACCAAACCAAGGCTAAATAATTCCCACAAACTTCGGGATTATGCATTTTATTTGATGTAGGAGGTACCTTAAAAAAAGTTCTTTATCTCCATGTATTCCTGGTTAGATTAACTACATTTGTTCCCTTACACGTGTTAACTATTAACATGTGTAGGTAAGCCGTTCTTAATTTTCATATGTAGTATTGAATTTTCTTTGTATTATAATGAAATAAATAGCTTTGGGGAGTAACTGCCGGTTTGGAGAGGAACCAAAAAGGTTAAGTAGAGTGCCGTTTTAGAGAGAAACCAAGAAGGTTCGATAGTTAGTTCCGTTTTAGAGAGAAACCACGAAGGTTCGATAGTTAGTGCCATTTTAGAGAGAAACCACGAAGGTTCGGGAGTTAGTGCCGTTTTAAAGAGAAACCGAGAAGGTTCGGTATTTTAAAAAAAAATTTTTTATATGAATACCGCACAAAAGTCCCAGCTGCTCCCAACCGTCTGGAGCCAGTGAGCCTATAGCATCCCCAATTGCAGTATGTTATGAGGCTAAAGGTATTGAGGAGGGTAAAGAGATGGGAGAGAGGAAGGTGGGGAAGTACCTGGCTATTCAGAGCTGGTCAACAAACATGGCTAAAGTCATTTCAAGCAACGTTTCGATTCTGAATGGTGGTCTCTCACCAGGGCGATAATGACAGTATTTACCACTCTGGAACGTGCCGCAAATATACTAAATTTCGTTTTAAATGAATGAATTGTAAAAAAATACAGTTTAATTAAATAAAATTTATTCCGCATGCTGGGATTTGAACCTCCGGATTCGTAGCCAAGGATCGTAACCACTCAACCACGGAGACCGTTTGCCTAATTCAATTAACTCATCAGTGACTTACGAGTACATATGTACCAACGGACCCGATCAATTTTGTCCAAGGGGTGAAACGTCATATAGTAAAAGCAAATAGTTTTTCCTCTGATGCCCTCTACCATCAGAGATTGACATCACCCTGGAACAGCTCTTCAGAATTGTACTCGTACCAGTCACTCGAAACTGTGGATTCTTCCACTATCTCTTCGAATAATAATTTGAAATTCGTTTGATCATTTTACGTGAAAACTCACCCCAATTGCGCTTAAAGTCACTTTTCATCTGTTTCTAATCCTCACTTTAGCATTGATGATATTTTCAAGAGACTGGTTAAAAGTTTCCTACTAAATATTTTACTATCGACTTTTTTACGAATATGGTTTTCCGAAGATATGAGTTTTATGTTTCGATCTAAATTCTGTAAAGCTTTTAATCCAAGCTACTCTGAAAGCGAGATCTCCGACGATTGCACCGACCTTTTAACCTCAGATATGACAAAATAGGTGCATTATCAAAATAATTAATTACATTGTAATTTCATTGTAATATCTAGTCGTATAACTGCTAAGCGTGTATTAAATTCAATGAAACTATTTAGCAATCGGGCTCAATTTTTATATAAAATTTTTGTTTTATTTCATTGTCTCATCCCAATGACGTTTTACAATCATTGACAAAAACTAAAAAAAATAATCCATACTCAACAAAATATTCGTATCTTCAACCCACAATTCTGAAATTATTTCTTAAAACTTATTGCTAATTTATGCACGTATAACCTACTATCTAGATATATCTTGCCTAACTTATTAACCATCGCCAGGTTTCTTCAAAGGAGTAGGCAGATGTGATAAAATGCCACACAACTCCGTCTTGGCTCCTTGCTTTTCATTTATATTGTACAAAAAGGACATGAATTAGATTTTTTTTCATTCAGGAATCGTATAAAATCGTATTTATTATTATCATACAACTATCCTTACTTGGAAACTAGCATTATCAATGAAATTCATCTTGCATAGGTATCTTTGAAATATGATGTTATTTGTTGTATCTGATAATAACAAAAACTTTGAAAAGACTAACTATCTTGCTTCTCTTTTATTTTAATGCCTACTGTAGAAATGTGCTGATCGTGCACTCCAATCTCTGAAACTACGGCGAACTGTAGCCGACACTATACTCCTATATAAAAATTAGAATCATGAAATCATTATAAGGAATTCATGAGAGTCACTTCTACCTTAAATAAACCTTAATATACCATCGAAACGTACCCGCCACACCAAATTATTTTACACATTAAATAACAAAACAAACGCTGCAGATAATTCACCAATTTCAGGCGTTCTCTAAATATTTAATACTGTTTGTCCCACTCAAAATCTCGACAAGTTTTTTAACGCACTACCATTATTTAAGAAAAATATTACTGGTAACATCAATGCGCAATTACAACTCTTCGGTACATAGCAATATTCAGACACATAGGTACATATACACTTATACACTATACACTATTTTCATATACCTTTTTTATTTTTCCCTAGCATTATATACTTACTAGATATAACATGGGGATATGTCATTGGTACCAATCCTTGTAATAATTTTCTAAGATCTCTGTAATTTGTGCACCACTCATTTTAAACATGTACTGTTTATTTGTAAAATAAGAATAAAATGACCTCTTTTAACGCCTTAATTTAATTGGTTTTAAAGACATTAAATTAGTACTTACAGCATTGTTTAATAATATTGTGAAAACAAATATTTCAATTTTTCTGATCGCTTCAGACGATGTTTGTTACGACGGTCGTCACACGTCTTTGAAACTAGAAGAAAATTGTACATTTCCAAATAATTTCTACTCTCACTAACTAAAGCGGCTAAATACTACCACAAGGTAAATTTCCCGCCTGAAACTATGGAAGAATCGTGAAATACACACCTCATAATAAGTTTAGAACATTATTTGCAAACAACTGGCTCTAAGAAGGCCTTCATAAGATAATGTTATATTTAAAGACACTTCATATGGGAGAATTACTCCCTTTTTAATAAGTAGGTAATATAATATATTCTATGAAAGTTTTAGTAGCATCACCAGTGTACATATACGAGTATTTTGTGAACACGAAAAAGATCAGTAGACATAAAAAGCAGATCATTCATTCGTTAGTTTCTCATTTGGTTCACTGCCAAGTTAAGGGGAATGGCTGCGCCGCCTGATTCATACAAAACTTTATTTTGGATTTGAGGCCAAAATACCCATCCAAACCGAATAATATTTTTCTTCAATTAAAGGTTTAATAAATATTATGTACGGATAAGAAGCATATTATTTATTTTTATTTTAAATTGTGAAATATAGACCAATAATAAATCAATATTTCATGATTGTAGAGGCATCTTAGAAAATTATTTGCGGGTTAATGGATATTGAAAAAAAAACATATTTGCTATATCATTATGTTTACTTAAAAAAAAAATTTTTAAAAAAGTTTTTTGGGTCGATATTTTAAATTATGTACGGCAAATTGTGTTCCAACGTAAATTGATTAATTTTAATTTAATCACACCATAATGCTTATTTTAATTCTTATTTTGTTTTTTAAATTTATATTTCATTATATTTTCAAAGCAGACGGGGTAAGTTTTTTTTTTAAATCACCGTTAGCCCCCAAATAATTGCTAAAGTTTCCTCTAAAATCCCAAATCAATTTCTTCAATGGCCAATATATCTTAATTGAAAAAAAAAATATTACTTCTAATCCGTAATAGATATTTGTTATACTTGTTGATGAAAAAAAAGATCATTAGGTTTAGGTGAGTATTTTGGCCTCTACTCCAAAATTAAGTTTTCTATGAAACAGGCCGCGCAGCCGTTTCTCTTAACCATGTCAATTCGTATTGATTGGATGCGTAAGATCGTGCTGTTTTTGGTTACCAAGGCAACAGTGTTTCTGACAGTTACACTTATTTGTTGCTATATTATGGAAAACGTTCTCGTTATCGAAAATCAAACAACTATCCTGTTGGTTGTATTTAACCGAGAACTTGAGAAATCAGAGGCTTTGAATACCTGATGCCATTGACGGAGAAAATGTCACCAGGCTGCTCACGTTACAAAGCCTGCTGTCGATGATTTCTATTTCGAGGTAATTCATATTCAATTTTTTTTAATAACTTATTGAAGCTTATAAACCTCATCGTAATATTTAATCATTGAGGAAGATAATATTAACATATCCTAAATGAAACACGAAACCGAAAAAAACCCGTGTTCGAGTTCCAGATGCGACTGATACTTTTTTTTTCGGTTTCGTGTTTCATATAATATTTGTTAATATTATTTTCTTCAATAATTCATCTTTGCTCAACGCTCATGGTCTTGCCCCATCACGTTTCCGTATTTTCTGCGCTCTATTCAACAATTTTAAATAGCGCAGTTTCAAATGCCAACTTCTTCACCTCCAAACTAATAGATTTTTTCGGAAGGTCTCAAATAATTTCGTTTTCACATTAACTGCCATTATTCCAATTTACCTCCAGATATAACAACTTTCGAAATAATAAAGATTTCGGCCTAAAAAATAACAAAGTCAAGAATAGATTTTTCCGGAAGGTCTCAAATAATTTTGAACCTAATATTGATGTTTACAATTTTCATTAAAACATGCCATTAACAAAACGGATTTCTGCGGACGAAATATAAAAAAGGGATTAACTTTTAATGCTAACGGATGGTGCTTTATAAAATTAAACTTTGTTGTGAAAGCCAATTATAACGTATCAGCAATGATAAAATGATAACATACATTTGCCCTTTTTTGTAGTCTTCCATTATTCATTGTTATTTTTTTATGTAATTATATTTTTATGTTTTATGTAAGTTATCGTAATGCGACCTAACTACAGTTTGTAAATGGCCTCGAATGCTGAAACAACTATCATAATAATAAAAACTAAAATACTTGAAGAACTTAATAACAATATTATTTAATTAACGAATTAAAAAATATACTTCGTATATTAAATGAAAAACACAATTTGTAAAACACCACTTTTATTGAATTAATAACCGTCGACAACCAGGTTTCGCTTCACCGAAGCTTCGTCAGGGCTTATTATTAACTAAAGATAATTAGATACAGGCACATATAAATAATAAAACAATGAGTGAAAGAGATATAAAATGAAAGAAAGAGACACATATAGAGTGGGAGGGGAGACATTATTTAGGGAGGATAAGTGGGGGGGGAAGGAAAAAGGAGGGGGGGAAAGGGGGGGGGAAACAGCTGAGATTACCGGAATAAATTAAGTATGGGACTATTAGTTAAATTAATTTGGTTATTAATAATGTTTAAATTATTATTAACTGCTTTTTTGATCTCGAGGGCTTCTAAATTGTTTAATCTTTTTCCAATTCCATTTTTATGTAATATTTTAATACCCGAGTCTTTATCGAATGAGTGATCTGATTCTATTAAGTGATTCGCGAATTCTGAAAAGGCATTATTATTTAGTTAATAATAAGCCTTGACGA
This sequence comes from Halesus radiatus, assembly GCA_022606495.2. Taxonomy (NCBI): domain Eukaryota; kingdom Metazoa; phylum Arthropoda; class Insecta; order Trichoptera; family Limnephilidae; genus Halesus; species Halesus radiatus. The sequence continues at coordinate 30,429 of JAHDVE020011194.1, forward strand.
AGCTTCGGTGAAGCGAAACCTGGTTGGCGACGGTTATTAATTCAATAAAAGTGGTGTTTTACAAATTGTGTTTTTCATTTAATATATAATGTCACACCCCAAAGTGTTTGCTTCCTTCGAAAAAAAAAATATACTTCGTATTCACCACTTTATTAATATATACATTATCTATATTTTTCGAAAGCGATGATAGACGAATGATAAAAATTAGAACATAATAATGAAGAATAGACAAATTATAAACATTAAAAAAATTTGATTAAAGTAGGTAAATAATAAATCAAAAATGTTAATAAATAATACATGTAAAAAATGTTAGTAAACTTGACATTATTATGTTTAGTATTCTATATATCCCTGATGAGGAAAGCATGGCTTTCGAAACATGTAGATATCTGTGTAGCTATACATGTAAAGTTGTGAATAAAAAGTTTTTTTTTTAAATTCATTTATTAATAATGACGCCACAAAGTGAATACCAATCGTTTGAAGAAATTATTGTATAATTTCATTTATATTAAATAAAATAAAAAAATGCATGTCTACGAATTAAACAAAAAACCGAAGAATAATTGTTATTGAGTTTAATTGGTAAGTTAGTCTTCTAAAGGTAATATTGACCATATGTAATGCTGTATGTGTGATGTATTACAGTTACCCTGTATTATAAACGATTTCTTACAACCTACATGTACAATGTGACCTTAGGACGGGGTACCCCAGAAAGATAATTTTTTTTCCGAATATTATTTTTAAAATTCCTTATTTTTTTGGCTAACGACAGTTAAATTAGGACTCTATCGTAAGCTGCCAAATAATAAAATAAAGAGCTACCGGTGATAACAACTTCAAGGGTTGATATTTATTAGTTTTGATAGGTTTGATCGGTTAAACAAATTATAAATATGAAAATCGAATATATTTTCTAACTTGTCGATTTGGCACAACTATCTGGATATTCTAATTAAGGGTACGTTACCCCGGCGAAGTTTCTGCGATGAATACAAAACTACAGATGTGTGGAAACGCGCCGAGAGATTCGTTATGGTTGATTTGGGTTGAGCTGATATTTTTTAGTGTTAAAAAATATCAGCTGGGAACTTATTCCAAAGAACAGATTTTTATCAACGTTTTTTTATAAAATTTTCCAAAGATTCTATTGGATATTCTCAGATTCTATAGAGGAATTTCCTACAAATAATTTTTTATACCCCTGATTGATCATTGCTTACATTTTTTTGTATTTATTTCTTCACTTCTCTTCAATTTATTTTAAAAAGCCATTTCCTAAGCCTACGGCAGTTGTTTGGTTTCGGTTTCCTCCAATTTTTTAATTTTTTTTTTATTTAAACTTAGTTATTGCTGAACATAACTTGACTCCTGTCTTAAAATATTTTTGCACTATTATCGTGAATGTGTTCTTTTTGTACCGTGTTACGTAACGGAATTATTAATTACTTCTAGCCCCTCGTCGACACCCAGTATCTAGCCGTTTGTTAAAAAGTCGGCGAATTCGGTTGGATGGTTCCGCGTCTCGACACAAGAGGGACGGCCATTTTGGCCACACAGAAAGATTCCGGCCACAGAACGCAGAGGTTGTGTCATCAACACGCGCTCCTGCGCTGGCTTGCCGTTTACAATGGCGTCTTGTTACCGTAATTTAAAAGTCCTAACTACTGTTAACCATTTTCTTGTGAGGTCCCTAAATAGTGGACCGGGTTTGTGCACTAATATGAAAACACCGTTTGCCTGGAGCTGTCTCGACCCCGACCGGTACCCAGGTGTAAGCTGTACTTATTTCTTCTTTTTGTTGTGCTGTAAATAACTATGTTTTAAAGTAACATGCCCGATTTTAATGGTACTAGAGAGAGCGAATTTTAGATAAATAGATAGGGTGGGTATTGCCAATTGTTAGTGTATGATTCCCCATATGTACAAACTGTGATTGCCCTCCCGTAAATAAACCTTGGCTAGAAGATGCAAATCTTTTCTTTGGTAGTTGAGTACCTTTTTTCCCTCTGAGCCGGTATGAGGCTGACGCCCACTGCAGAAGAGAGATAACCTGTTCAATCTACTGAGCTAAGGTGAGCTCGGAGTCAGGCGTCTCTCGCCTGGCCTCTAGGTGAGTTTAACCTAACCTATTCTTTTACACTGCCGCCCTAGAGTGGGGCTCGTTCCTCAATAACCGCTTTATATATACTGCAAAATATATTATAATTTTATTAGATGAACACCTGAGGAGTACTGTAGGAGTAATATTAAGGATTAATAAGATGTATGCAATACGTTAAGAATGTAAAAATAGAATATGAAAGGAGAACTGTAGAAATACCACCGTGTGGAATTAGTTACTCATTGTTTATAAGTTTATTCTAGTAAAGCGAACTTGAAATAACACAAAACTGCCCTATATGAGTGATTTTTTATTATTTTTATTATAATTATCAAACGAGTACATTGCTTTTTTTCAAACATGAAAAGAGATTTTCCATTTAATATCAATAACCACTTCTCCTTTATTGTTAAAAAGCAATTCATTATAAATATTGTGATATTTCATACGCATTATGTGAATCTTACACATTTATTAAGAGGAACGACTGCGCTGCCTGTTTCATACATAACTTAATTTTGGATTTGAGGCCAAAATACCCATCCAAACTAAATGATATGTATATTTTTATTAAAGATTTAGTGAATATCTATTACGTACGAGGAGTATTTTATTATTTTTTTTTACATTATGAAATATAGGCCATTAAACAAAATTATTTTCCGTGATATATGTATCATTAGGTTTAGGTGATATTTTGACCTCAAATCCAACATTGAGTTTTGTATGAAACAGGCCGCGCAGCCGTCCCTCTTAATAAGTTTAATCCTAAGTTGAGAGTTTATTGCTTTATATTCTGCTTCAGGAAATAATACACCGATTAAACAATGATACGGATTTCGCGCTCTCTTATAAGGACTTTGCCAACTTGATTACATGAATGGCTTTTAAACTATGGTTAAGTATCTCAATAAACATCAATAACGTCGTACTTTTCAATCTTAGCACTCTATCACACACAAAAGTCATCACCAGCCGATACTGGTTAAAGCAACAATTTTTAAAGTAGCTTTTTTTTTTTTAATAAGCGTAATACGTAAAACAGTAAAAAGATTAATAATGAAATTATTTATTATTTTCTTTTTTTATATCAAAATAACAAATAATGATATCTTTACTGGGAGTTCCCGTGCTGAGGATTTCATTTACAAAATATTAAATTACATTATATTAAATTGACGTGCTTGATGAACAATAATAAAAATAATAAGTGTTTTAAGTGGAGTGGTTTCGGTGTTAATCTGTATTTGGTGTTATATATAAATATATATTTTTATTTTATTTTATTATTACAGATCTCCATATGTAATGTATCCAGTGTTTTACTTGATTTTAAAATTTATTATGGTTGATTTATTAATAAACGATAATGGGATTTTGTTGAAGAGTTTAGTACCATAGTTTAAGAAGTTTTTTGTCCAAATTTTGTGTTTGTGGTTCCTTGTTGTTTATGTTTTTGACTCAGATCTAGCGTTTCTAGTATGTGCGATTGTTGTTATCGCATGTTTTTTATATTTATGAATTTAAAGTAGTATTGTTGTAAAAAAATAGTGTTAAGACTGTTATGTCAGTGCTAGTTCTTACAGGGACTTTAAGTATAGTTTTCATGATGGCTTTTTGTGTTCTAATGAATAAATTAAGAATATTATTATGCCCCATCCTATAATACCATATTCTAAAAGTGATTGGCAGATAGCAATGTAGATCACAATTAAATCTTTTGTTTCCGAGAATATTGCTGATTGTTTTCAAAAGTAATACAATTTTTATATTAGAGTTAATGAAATACAATATAGAGGGTATTTGTAGACATACCTGGCTTAGTTTAATCAGTGATCCCTGACCTTACTTGAAGTAAAATGTTTGGACTAAAATAAATAAGTTAAATAATAAATTTTTGGCTGCCAGGCATTTTTTGGTTTATTTGTTTTATAAATTCAACTACAACATGAAAAAATCCATATTATTTTGACAGTTAAGGTTGAAGGGGGGATTGCGCAGTTTAATCGTCTGATTGACCAGTCAAGACATATTAAACAGTGGTTTTACATGAAAAAAAAAGTATTGAAATAAATCTCTTAAAAATGTCACCGGAAAATAAAATAAATTATAATTATAAATCTTTAGATTGGTATTCACTTTGTTTAAAGTCAATTAAATATAATTAATAATCAAAGATATTTTTTTTAAATAGCTGTCTCTTGAATTTATTTTCATATTAATATTAATGATAAAAATATTTTTTAAATTTCCAATATAAATTTGTTATTCAATGTTTCATAATATTTTTTTATTAACATTTTTGATTAATTAATTAACTACTTCAATATTTTTTTGGTACAGTTTATAACTTGTCTATTCTTACGTCATTTGTGTTCTATGTTTATCATTTGTCTATACTTGACATTATAATATTTTAGTATTGTGTATATTCCTGATGCGGAAAACATTGCTTTCCAAACATGTTGATGTGTATATATTAATAAAGTGGTGAATTGAAAGTAATTTTTAAATCATTTATCAAAATATATTATATAACTTTTTACTCCAAATAAGGTCAGGAATCAATAGTAAAAGTAACTTAGGTACGTTTCGGTATATAATAATATCACGATTTTTTTTCTTGGCAATTTTACTTAAGAAAGAAAAATGCTACGAACTTACTCATCAATCCCCTTTGCTACAGATTAACACAGTTTAAGTCACAGTTGTCACTACTACAAATGTTATGTTTTTTTTTAAAGTTCGTTGACATATTTGGTCGCGCTTTGTCCATCGGCATAGATAAGATTTTCAATTAATGCTTGAAAGAGTTCTCCATAGAAATACGATTTCTCTAAATGGCAAGCTCAGCTTGGACCAGATATGGGTAACGGGTAGTGTTTTCAATTTCGTTTAAAAAAAACGTATGTTTAAATGAGGTTAATATTTTCTCGACGATTTCTTGATCTTACATGAAAAAAAAACATCTAAAAAAACCTAATATCCTTTCGGTGAGATAAGAATGGATGGAACTGTATGGAATGTGTGTATTTAGGTACTACCTCTGCTCACATAAAATTCTATACATGATGTGATTGTAATAAAATGCTGTGGTTTGTTATGGAAGCACTAAGGGCAGACCCGTCTCTAGATATCTATCAGAGATAGAGCAGTGTGGTTTGTGATATTTTTTGTTAATAATAAACGACGTATTTACTGATTTTTCACTAGCTCGGAAATATTCCAATAGAAAAATGTAAATACGTAAAAAATTAGAATCATTTGATAATAATAAAAAAAAACAACACTTTTAGTTGTTCAACATTAATGTTTTATTAACCATTTTTCTTCATAAAATTCTCATTTATAATTACAGTTGCATTTTTTTGCTAACAGCAAAACATTTTTTATTATCATGGAGATCATCATTACTCATTTAAAAGCATTTTCCGGAAAAGGGACGCACGGCCAAAATAAAAATTGCAACAGAATGAATCCTTGAATTCAAATACACAGAATTTTTATAAAAAAAATTACTTCCCATAGAAAAAATAAAATCACATCTCATAATATTTTCAATGTCAAAAAAATACAAGACAACAGCTTCGCCGGGAAATAAAGTTCGGTGAAATGTAATTATGGTCTGTTGATTTGACAATAATTGAATTCTTTGAATAATGAAACTCAATACCATCAATGCACGCCCTTAGGGAGGTTGTCGCTGTCATTTTTTTTCTTTCTTTTAGGTTTTCAACCATCATATGGTACCAAAAATACTCGTCTTTCCGGTTAAGAAAAGGAGGTTGTCATTAGAGTTTAGATCATTCCCGAACCATATATTTATAGTCACTTTGGTAATTTAGTACCAGGGAAATATCTTCAAAATTTGTTTTTATAATAACCTTATTAACCCGTTAACCTTATCATAATCATAATGATTCTTGCGTTTATTGTTATTTTAAATAATACTGGCTTTGAATCAGTTTGTTTAGATTTTAAGTGGTCTTCTGCTCTTTTAACGGGAGTGAATTGAGTTTTTTTTCTTCTTTCTATGTAACTTCCATTAAAAAGTCTTCATTTATCATGTCGAATTTCATTAAAGTTTTTATTTATTTATTTATTCACGCCTAGAAGGTTTTTACATTTGGGTGCATTCATCGCATGGTTATATGGTACAAAAGAGATAATACAGTGCATAAAATAAAAATTAGAGTATAAAAGTATGTAGTTAAAAGTAGGTACAAAAAGGTTTGTAGTTATAGCATAATGAATAACAGTTTTTATCTGTGGTTATATTGTAACTGCAGATTGTACAAAAGAATATAACAAGTGGTTCAGTAAATAATATAATAACATACGTATAAAAGAAGTAAGACGGTAGAGACTATGTAAGTCGGCAGTTACAGCGCAATGGGATGGTAATAGGTTTATAAATATTATTACGTTTTTTTTTTTTATCAGAATACCGCACAAAAGTCCCAACTGCTCCCAACCGTCTGGAGCCAGTGAGACTATTGCATTCCCAATTGGGGAATGTTGTGAGGCAGAAGGTATTGGGGAGGGGAAGGAGAATGTAAAACATGAACTGTTGTAAAGTGTGTTTATAATACAGCAAACCTGTATTAACCCCTATTGTGTGTTTTAAAGAAACATAACATAGTAAATACAGCGATAAAAAAGGTGCACGTGAAAAAAACTTGAAAAAATTATTAAAAACATTCAAATAAACCGATTTTTAACCCCGACACAGTGTTGTAAAGGTAAACATCAATTGAACTATACTCATTACCATGATTGTGCAATTTTTGAATAGTAGAGTTCTCTAAAAAAATATTTGGAAGCGCTGGAATATTATACAGTGCCGACTGTCTTGTATCATGTAAAGTTGTTAATTTTGACGAATTTCCAAAAGCTTCCATTTCTATGTAAAAAAAGGTGAGACTAGCGTTCATTGGTACAAAAAACCAACAAATTAAGTTGTGTGATGAACAACTTACTGCGAAAAATTGGTATGGATAAAAAATTAAAAGAAAAAAAATTTCTTCAAAATATGATAAATAAAGAAATTCTAACTACAAATTGCATTGGTTTTATCCTGAATTGTTCTTATTGTGTACACAGAGGGCAAAGAAAAATAATAAATAAATAATATTTATAAACCTACAAAGCAAGCGTGTGGTTTTATTCAGGAATATACTACCAACTCGCTCGGGGAACTTACGTACTCAAATAAAGACCCCCGCCAAAGAAGTTTATTCCTTCCGTAGCGATATGAGTACATTAATCTGATTTCTTTTCTTTAGACTTGATGACGTTTCAATGCTATATTCACATCACCTTTTTGAGGTGGCATTTGTCTCTTGTTTAAGTATTCGTGTTATGACGTCGGCGTTACATACATACATTAATTATATTCAACGAACAAAACGATGAAAAGTCATCCATTCTGTAAATATTTAAAACACAATTTGTTACCACCCATACAATTTACCCCCTTGCAAACAAAACAACTTTCCTTTCTTTCATACAAAGGCGAAGAAAATATGCTCAGATCTTTACATTCAGCTTTTACACCCAGATTTATGGTCCATGTCGCTTTTGAAGATCCAGAATTTATCTTTAAATACGGATGTTATATAAGTTACGAAATGTTCAAGCGGGGATCTTACGAGGGGAGGATCTTTGCCCCTTTTACACCCAGAGAATAATTCATAGAAAGGCTACTTAATATTGTTTACTCCGTTCATTGTTTGCTGGTCAAAGGGCTGTTGTTGGCAGAGAGTACATTTTTAAGTGAAAGTGCTTACTCAAAGTAATTTGTGCTGACACGTTTATAATACCACCTACACATCAACTGCTTACGTTTTGGACCACATAGCAACATTTGTTACCTTGTACATTTTTATGTACGTTTATTAAAGTGCCATGTTTACGTCCTTGTTAAAATGATGACCGTACAATAATGTCCACCTAACTCTCCCCAGCCCAAAGAACTATGGCACTCTTAAAATATGGGAGTTTTGTAAGAAGAAGGGGATTTGAGGAAGGGAAGGAGAAGGTTTATAGAAATCTGGTAACCTTAATTTTAGTATGTATATACCAAATTAGTTTAAGAGTACCAAGAACTGGCCAGAGAACGGCGAATGTTAAGAAGTGGGAGGAAATGGGATAAGGAATGCAGTAGGATAAGGCAAATTCTTGTAGGTACCCTATTTGAATAATTTGACTTTGAACATATCTCAACGCTATTTCTATCAACGCGTTTTGACACTGAAATGTTGCCTTTTATCAGGGGACACTAAAGTTTATTTCAACGGGCCTTACCGAGAATATTTATTTATTTACGCCTATTACGGGCTTTTACATGGACATTTACAAATAATGTTGAAAAGGTACATATGTATTATAATAGATAACACAAAAGGAATAAATATTCAATATACATAATTTTCACGCTTTTATCCAAAGTTAAATAGTTTCAAATAACGTAGCTCTACTCGATGAAAAAAATCCTACTAATGCATGCTTATACTATAACATTGATGTGCCAAATATATCTATAACAGCGAAGTGTTTGTTCTCCAGATGTTGAATCCGTCTCATAGGGGAATAATATTGCGACGCTGATAGTTGAATTATCACAATAAAATGGTAGGTACTGTTTTGTCCTACCAGGTACATGAAAAGCAATCAAATATAGCATTTCACGGTTAAGTTATAAAACATTGAATGAATAATCTTATGCAAACCTGTTAAATCGCAAATAATTCTACGTTCAGATAATGTTTCTATTTTTTTTGTATTTTTTCGGCATTCACTATGTAGCAATTTCTTTTATATTATACTTAAATAAAATAATAATAATAAATAAGCGGAAAAAAGTTACAAAGGTTTTACAATCAAAGAAAATCACTTTAAAATGGAATTTCACCATTAATTGAGAGATTCAAAATTAGAAATATTATTTTTTTATTGACTGCATTGATCTATATTCGGGGAGAGTATCGTAGTTGTAAAGTCCTCGCAACACTAAACTGGTTTCTCTTGGAGTAAAGATGCAACGATGTTCACAAATAAATACATATTAAAAGTAATGTTGCAACGACAAGGATAGATGGCGTCACTTTATTAGGTTAGTAGAAAGTCAACGAAAATGGAAAGAAGCACAATATACGGTAACCAGAGTAAAAAACTTATTAACTTATTCATTTGATTGAGAAACATCCTATCACCGAACACGATTATGCAATATATTTTTTCCTTGCGCAAACCATTTTACAATAAGGTATAATCGGTTGGGGGGGAACTTTTCAAACTAACCTCTTACCTCTTGAAATGATACAGAGATTTTCAAAGTCATCTTACGAAAATCATCGATATTTCCACCTACACAGCTTTTTAAATCTTTTAGAGTCCGCAGTTAAAATAAAATCTTCAAAAAAAAACTCATTGTTACAAATTCATAGAGACCATTTCAATTTAACAATTTAAACAAAAATAAGTAACCGACCAAGACCACGTAGCAACTTAGAAATCCCTAAATTTAAAACTTGTGCTTCTCAACTCCATTACGCCTATTAAGATATGAAAAAAAAAATGCCTTCCAGTGTAAAACCAAAACAGAAAAATTGTAATTCTTTAAAATCACAAATCAAAAAATCATTAGATATAATTTCTTAGAACGATTAATATTCACTTAGTGGTGTCATTATTAATAAAATAATTAAAAAAATAAGTTATTTGTATACTATATATTCCTGGTGAAGAAAGCATCGCTATCGAAACATGTAGATTTCTATCTATATTAATAAAGCAGCGAATACAAAGTATATTTTTTAATTCATTTATTGATTATTATATAACGATGAAAGTAATTACAAGTTTTAATTTCTTCAGTGAATTTTACAGAACTCTTAATTGTAAATAATGAACGTAATTAAATGGAAAAAAAACCATTTCAAATATAAGATCAGGCCTATCGAAATATTATTACAATTACGATGTATTATGTTTATATCTTGTATGCGCCTTATTGTTACATTTCCATTATCATATTGTATTACTCTTCTATTTTGCAGATGATGTAGTAACTAGTGGTGGGCGAAGCGGCTCGGTTTTGTGATCCGGATCACTAAATCAGCTCTCTGTAAAGACAATCCACGTGAAAACTGGAAGAAAAAAGTATTGTCTAATAACGTCTTAAGGACGTCTTTAGGAGGGGCAAGGGAGCGAGGGAGAGGGTATGGTGTGGGGGGACGCGAACCGTCGTTCAATCGAGCCGGATACAAAGAGCTGATTTAGTTATCCGGCTCACTAAACCGAGCCGCTTCGCCCACCACTAGTAGTAACTATCGTGTGCAACAAAACAAACTGTTGACATGATGGGGTCATTGGGGTTCAGTAGAAACAGGTAACTTCGTCGAGTGTCAAGTATTTTATTAATTCACAATGTAAAATATATTCTTAACTGGTAGGTATTGTGGGTGTCACTTAATTACACGAACTGTTTGTCTCGATGTTGGTGTTGAAAGCCTCAGAGAGCAGGTGGTACTTCCGGTAGGGGGAGGTTTTGGTGCTGGGCGGACACGCGTTTCGGCTTTCGCTTGACGGCCGGTTTCAGACGGTTCAAGAGGATGATCAGCAGGATGCCAGAGGCGCTCGACTGCTGTCCGGTGGTGATTCCTGCGGTGGTGGATATGTGCCTTGATGGGATCACGGCGTTGGAGGGCAGGAGGCGAAGGGCACTCGACTGCACTCGAACGGTGGGCGTTGGGGTTCGGCGGTTCCTGCCGAGTTTTCTCGCAGCGTCTCAGGCTGGGGATGCAAGTGGCCTGCTTGCTTTGTAGGAGACGGGAGTCTCGACTACGACCACTGGCCGGACGGTCTCTACCGACTCGTCTCTGTCCACTCCTGATCTTGCTTCGGCCAAAGTCCCCCTTTTTAATCACATCCGAACTATTCTTCGGGTTCCTTCGTGAACTACGAACTGTGGCTCGGTGGCTTTTAATTAGTTCGCCGTTAATCCCCGTAACTGCCTTTTTCTGGCGACTGCGAAATTCCCGGGATTTAAAGCCGGGCGTTTGTAAATTACCCTCAGGTAGACGGACCTCGGGTACCGTATTAGGGATTAGCATAAATCGGTGTTTCCCGCACTTATGGCTTGTATCAATCCACCCCGGTTTCTTGCGGTGAAACAGCGCTGCTTTTAATTTCCACCCCGGCTTCTTGATATATTTATAGAGTTCCTCGCTGGAACTTGGTGTTGTGTACTGTCGGATTTCCAATTTCTCTGATTTGCAGGATTCGATCGGCAATATCTCCGTCTGCTGTTTGTCGCTGGTTTCCATTATGATGCTGCTAGGTATTATTGTTTGCGGTACATCAGCCATTTTCACTTCTGCCGAGTGTACTATTTGGTATACCTCGGTAGGTCTCACTTCCATAGGGGACGCATCTTCTGCGTACTTGTTTTCAATGACGTCATGGGCCGGCGTCGCTACAGGCGAAGTTGATTGAGGCTCTATTTCTGATAATTCACTTTGGATAGGTGAATCTAACTCCGGTGAAGCGCCAACATTAGGAAATATGGCAGAGTCCTCGTTATTGGCTGTCTCCGCCACCGTGTTTATCTCCAGTTGACAAGGCGGTGAGGCAGTTTCTTCTTCTTCGATGATTTGTGGTGTTGTCTCTGCGGTATGCAGAAATTTTTCTAACGGAAAATTGCACCACCAATTAACTATCTCCCGGAACCTTTTCCAATCAAGTGGTCCTTTGCTTTCGATTATTTGACCCCACGCCATAGAAAATGCTAAATTCACGCCACGAAATTGACTTATCGCTATGTCACACTTCTCGCCTTCTGGAACTTTCCATGTTTCGAAATATATCTCGCACTTATTTGAAAATATTTTCCAATCGTTAATATCTTGTCTCGCGAATTCCGCTGTTAGTGGTGGTCTGATATCTTCGCTTGATGAGGGCGCCACAAGGTTTTCAGCCGAACCTTGAAACGGCCTGTAATTATAATCGTTCAGGCGTGATGGTGAGTTCGCTTCTTCGTATCGGGGTTCCTCGTAATAGCACGAGCGATGATCGTCTCGATTATCTCCATCATCACACTCGCGATAATACGATCTCTCTCTTGAAGGAGATCTATAATGCTCCTTCTCTCTTGATGAATAATTCTCGCGTCCATATCGTTGTTCATCGTAATAGCGCGAGCGACGATCGTCCCTGTCAGATGGTTCTCGATAATCTCCATCCTCATACTCGCGATAATATGATCTCTCTCTTGAAGGAGATCTATAATGCTCCTTCTCTCTTGATGAATAATCCTCGCGTCCATATCGTGGTTCATCGTAATAGCGCGAGCGATGATCGTCCCTCTCAGATAGTTCTCGATAATCTCCATCCTCATAATCGCGATAATGTGAACGCACTATTGAAGGAGATCCATAATATTCTTTCTTTCTTGAAGTATCATTCCCGCGTCTGTATCGTGGCTCATCGTACTCACGATGATATGATGGCTCTCTTGAAGGCGATCCGTAATATTCCTTTTCTCCCGACGTATAATCCTCGCGTGCTGGCGACCTCCATTTATCATCATCCCTGCTGGAGCGTTGGCTTGTGCTTGACGGTGAGCGGCGGCGTGAACGATAACTAGGTCTGATATATGACTTAGAATCGTAGTTATAGTCAGAGATATGCTTCAATTTTGAAGGTGAGCGACGGCTTGAACTATGACTAGACCTGACATGCGGTTTAGCATCGTTATTGTTGTTGGAGAAATAACTCTGCCAGAGATGGCTGGTTTTAGTCCTCGGCGGAGACCACGCGTCGAAATATCGGTCTATTTTTCTTCTGGGCGAGACGCGCTTAGGCGACGTGTAATCTTTCCTCGCTCTAGAACGGTGGTTTTTGGGGGCGACATGGTCCGTATGTCGGCTGCTTTGTTTACCTGAGGCCGAGGGTTTGTTTCGGCTCTTGTAAACGGTACGGCTCGAGTCACTTTCACTTTTACGCGGCATTTTTATGACCACTGAAATTTAAATTTTGAGATTGAAATTACACTGCACTTTTGAATTTACTGAACCCGATCTCAGGGTGTGGGTACGAATTCAAATCTGTCCCATAGGGCAGTTTTTTCAAACACGAAATGAATCCACGTTGGCGCCAATTGACATGATGGGGTCATTGGGGTTCAGTAGAAACAGGTAACTTCGTCGAGTGTCAAGTATTTTATTAATTCACAATGTAAAATATATTCTTAACTGGTAGGTATTGTGGGTGTCACTTAATTACACGAACTGTTTTTACGGGTAATCTGCACACGGTCCAGTGGGGAGATTACCAGTCGTCTCGATGTTGGTGTTGAAAGCCTCAGAGTGGTACTTCCGGTAGGGGGAGGTTTTGGTGCTGGGCGGACACGCGTTTCGGCTTTCACTTGACGACCGGTTTCAGACGGTTCAAGAGGATGATCAGCAGGATGCCAGAGGCGCTCGACTGCTGTCCGGTGGTGATTCCTGCGGTGGTGGATATGTGCCTTGATGGGATCACGGCGTTGGAGGGCAGGAGGCGAAGGGCACTCGACTGCACTCGAACGGTGGGCGTTGGGGTTCGGCGGTTCCTGCCGAGTTTTCTCGCAGCGTCTCAGGCTGGGGATGCAAGTGGCCTGCTTGCTTTGTAGGAGACGGGAGTCTCGACTACGACCACTGGCCGGACGGTCTCTACTGACTCGTCTCTGTCCACTACTGATCTTGCTTCGGCCAAAGTCCCCCTTTTTAATCACATCCGAACTATTCTTCGGGTTCCTTCGTGAACTACGAACTGTGGCTCGGTGGCTTTTAATTAGTTCGCCGTTAATCCCCGTAACTGCCTTTTTCTGGCGACTGCGAAATTCCCGGGATTTAAAGCCGGGCGTTTGTAAATTACCCTCAGGTAGACGGACCTCGGGTACCGTATTAGGGATTAGCATAAATCGGTGTTTCCCGCACTTATGGCTTGTATCACTGTCTATATCTATTTTTCATTACTGTTGCTACATGGCACTGTTCCCTAACTCATACACTACTAAATATTTTATATGTATTTATATTAAAAAAAAATATTTTTTTAAAGTTGTACTATGACTTTAGGGGTTATGCGGTGGTTGAGAAACAAGTCTGAAAGTCAATATTATGAATGAAATCCATCAATAAATCCTTCTCCAATAGTTTGTAGAAGCGAAGGTTTATTATAACCATAAGCGGTCGGTGATAGTTTTGCTTGAGTAATCAACTCTGGAATTAAACCAAATTTGTGTCCAGAAGCGCTATCTTTTTAATGGACTTTCTGGATCTTTTTAAGGAAAATTCCTTATCTTTTTCCTTAGGCTTAAAGACTTCTCGAATAACTGCTGAATTCCGGGTGACATAGTAAAAAAATCCAAAACAGATTGTTAATAGATTATTTGAAAACACGAATTGATGAAATATTTGACACAAGGTTTAGAAACAAAAAATTTTTTAATACATTTTTATTTTATTTTCAAAATAGCATAAATACGCCTTTTAACGAAGAATAACGTTTTGTAAAATGGTACCTACCTCACAAGATAGTAATGACCCTTTTTTGTCACCACTTCTAAAAGTGACATTTTCCGTCGTGGTATGCCGACTGTAGAGGTAGGTCATTCCGCTTATTTTACGAACTCGGTTCCAATTCTGATTTCAGCCGCATGGACTCGATTCCTTAGTTCCTTTCAGTCCACTCGGTTCCACCGTTCCGGAAACAAAAATCGTTCATATTACACTATTGAATAGTTTCTGACTACAATCTAAAACTTTAGTCGATCCTTGAGTATGGGTACGGAACGAGTGAATCCGGATTTGCGAATTCGTAGCCAGTCCACCGCCTTCGGAATCGGATTTATTGGATTGAAGTTCGGCCTGCAGATAATTAAAAAGTCTTTAAGTCTTTGGAAAAGTATAAGCAATCCTCTTTAAAAAGGAACGGGAATTATTGAGTTCCTGGCGTTTATTTATTATTCGAAAGTTTTCAACTGGCAGTGAATCAATTTTGATGTGTGTATTAAGTGACGATGTTTTCTTATAATATTTTGTAGCGGCGATTATGAAACAGGAAAATGAATTGAATAGTTTCCAAAATACGAATTTAAGCCATTGATCATTATTTGAAATATGCCATTTTAATATATGGGTAACGAGTTTGACTGTTTAAGAATAAAAAATTCTGTATATACATTTATTTTGGTGTACGCATTCTACGTATAATGTGTACCCTAAGGTTCACATTAAGACCCAATATTTTTTTACTATTTATTAATGTTATTATAACTGTATTTGAAAACAAAAATATTGTGTTAGTTTTCGCCGACGATCTTAAACTCGTCAAAATAATAAAAAAACTATTGAAGATTGTTTTCACATTCAGTTAAAATTGAATAAAATACAAGATTTCTGTGAACTTAACAATTTTTTCGTAAACATTAGTAAATGCCAGACATTCAGATTTTTTAGATTAATTCATCCTTTGAGCTTTCGTTATAAAATCAAAAATATTTCTCTCTCGTCTGTCAATGAAATTGATGATCTTGGCATTGTTTTTTTATTCTAAATTTAATTTTCTTACACATATCAATTCAATAAATAACAAAGATTTAAAAATGCTTGTCTTTATTCTTAGAAATGTTAGAGACTTCAGGAATATTTCAAAGTTACAATTATTATACTCCTCTTTAGTTCGAAGTCAAGTCATTCATTCTCAGATACATTCTCAACAATTACTAACAAGGTAGATACGTTTCTAGACCATAAGTATGAGTGAAGGTGCTGTGTGTTTTGTATGTTCGCCTTTGTTACAAATTATAGTAATTTATGCATAGACAATGTTATTGCTGATTTTTTTTGTGAGATATTTTAAATATTTTGTAAATTCGATCTATACTATCGATGTACCTACTTTATGTTTTACACCTGTGTCGCTATAATAATTTAAATTTTATAACACAATGTGTAAAAGCTCCTAAAGGGCATACATATGCAGTATATTAAGTAAATATTTAATATTTAAAAAGCGTTTCTTAATATTATTAATAAACAAGTGTTTTGTTTTTTTGAAGTAGCTCTCTTAAATTTATTTTAACCTTAATAATTAGCCCTTGAGGTGACTTTTCACGAAAACGGCGCTATACAAATCATCCAATTATTATTAATAATATTATTTAGAATATTATTAAAAAAAATTAATAATAACTACTATTATATTATTTTTATTAATTTTACATATCTATGTTAACAATAATTTTTTTTTTTTTTAATTTACATAATACAAATTTATAAAAATATAAATAAAGATTTATTTTTTTTCGTTTTTGATTAATTGCTTACCAAACTTCATCACCTGTTGTTAATTTTTTATTTATGTTTGTAATTTTTATAAGGGAATATGATGTTAATTTTTATTTATTTATTTGAAACAGACATTATTAAACAATAAAACATAAGAAGCTTCGACTGCCCAACTGGGAACGAATCCCGTTTCAGGACACTCAAATTAATAAGTTTAGTTCATATTAAGTGCCATTATACAAAAATATAAGGGAAAAAAGCTACGATGGAGACAGTATGGTAATATAATACAACTAGAAAAAAGTACAATAATTAAGATGTGACGAATAAGCAATTGTGTGTTCCAGATAATTTTATTATAGTATAATAATTAATATAGAATAATAGTTAAGTTAAAAGAGATATAAAATTTACTTGTGCACGCCGGGATCCGGCGACCTTCGGATTCCTAGTCGAGAGCCCTACCCCTCGACTATCGAGGCCGTCTACGTATACCAGATAATTTGAGTATGGTATAATATAAAACATGTCTTTGTATAACGTCTGCAATTTAAGCTCGTTCCTAATATTGTAGTTTTGCTGTTGAAAATATTTCTTTATTCCATGAAAAAAATGAGGAGAAATGTGGCCAACGTTTAACGACTGTGATTTGTTGACGTTTTGAAAGGACGAATTTAAAAGGTTCGCCAGAAAAAGCCACAACCGCGACTTTGCGCTTTGACTGAGCGTAAAACCTCTAGGAATAATATGATTTCGGTGTCTGAAAAATTCCAACAATTCTTTTTTTTTCCATTTGTTTTCCTCGATGGAAAGCGACCGGAAAATAGTTTTCAATTTATATTTATCAAATAGCTACAAAATAAGAATACATTTATACATCATATAAATGCAATATATTTTAATACTATCATACTTAGTCGAATGTATTTATAAATACATGTGTATATTATTTTTTAAAGGATTTGCCTACCGTAAACAAAACAACAACAAAAAAAGCGTTTCTCTTCAAATTCTATACCTAATTTATATTTCTGTAGCAAAACTAAAACACTAAAACAAAACAAATCAATACACATCAATAATTGCCTCAACACCTCAGCACAGGTTCTCCTATTGAGGTGGTCGCGACACAAATAACACTCCATTCACAATATCTTCAAACCTACCTTACACTCCTCATTTTAAAACACCATGCAAACCACCGTTATTATGAATTAAAAAAATATATTATCTAAAATGGTACTGTATAATATATATATTAAAATAAATAAATTTAAAAACATATGTTTTGAGACCGCCTGGGTAGGTACGTGGGAATGTAATTTCCTGAAGTTTTGTTTTTGCAATGTAAAAATAACTGTAAATTTTGAGGTTCGAACTCAATTTTTTTTTATGGAAGTTTGTAAATCTCATTGTAATATTTAATCATTGAAGAAGATAATATAAACACATCCCAAATGAAATACGAATCCGAAAAAACAACAGAAAATAAAAAGATTTCAGTCGCATCTGGGACTCGAACCCAGGACCTCTGCGTATCCGGGGTAACCGCTTAACCAACTTAGCTAATGAGACCAGTTCAATTTACGCCATCTACACCGATATCATACTTCAAGTTCAAGACTTGTTAATATTATCCTCCATTTTAAATCCCATATTATTGGCTGCTATCCTTATGATGTGTGCAAAGTTCACCCCTAACACAATAGCAATCGAAATAGAGTATCGGATATACTTACCCGATTTTTATTTATATGAGACATCTATTGACTTATTTTACAAGTCTGGAAAGAAATGTTCAATTTTTTTTTATAACTTATTGAAGTTTGTAAACCTCATTGTAATATTTAAAAATTGATGAAGATAATATTAACACACGTAATATTACAAAAAAGTAATTTATCAAGTCTTTTTGCGTTATATTTTTTAATAATATATTAAAATTTTTAAAAAATTGGAGCCTGTCAGAATATGAAATCCCCAATTAGGGTATATTGTAAGGCTCAAGAGGGTGGAAAATAAAAGAAGTGGTAAAGATGAAGGTTGGAAACTACCTGGCAACTCAGATCTGATCACTAAATATGGCTAATTCCATTTCTCCCAATATTTATAATCGGTGGTCTTAAATCGTACTGAGAGTATATTCCGATCTGTCAAATGTAATCACTACATTTTACGTTCCCCGATTTGGTTACATATACATGGTATGAATTAATATTAACTGGAAAATTTTACAATGATCCTTAGTACTTAACCAAAATTATTTAACGCACCACCAGGATATTATTTTTGAAACATAAAAAGAAACAAAACATTGGGACTTTGTCTAATTTGTAATTCCGACTCAAAAAACTATAAATTACCGATACCAATGACCTTTCAACTTCCAACTTATTCACTAGAGTCGCAATTTTAACGTTTTCCTGGAAAATATCTACATGATTGGTGCGAGAACTCTTTGACATCAATGGCGTCCTTTGTGCGGCCTGTTGTTTCAGATGTATGCTCGGCAAGATTAACCAAATAATACGCGAGACTCGTAATATCCCTTTAATCAGGAGCTTTTCATCCCCCGGCTGTGTTTTTATGTTAAGGGATTAGGGGATAAATAAAGCCGACGCGAGCATAAATAGTGATACACAACATGTCTCAGCCGAAGATAAAATATAACTTACCACAGTACGGGGACAGGGATTAGAACTAATTGAAGGTTATTTTGTGTATGTGAGGACAAGTGGGTAGGAGAAAAATTACAGGAGGTTTAAAAAATGTGTACTTTTTGATCTTATATATTTTTTCGTCGTTACAATATCGTATAATTGAATGATAGTAATAGACAAAATCAATGTTAATATAACATGAAACAATTGAATTGAATCATTTTAGTTTATCGTTGTGTTGATAAATTCATTTTCACACATTGCAAAATACGAATGTTTCAATGAAAGGCTGATGTGGATACAGGAAAATGGGTTATTGCTGAACTGAAGGCGGTTGGAGCTATAGAAAATTGTTCAAGAAAGCGATGCTAGGAGTCCATAATTTTATTTATTTATTACATATATACATTTAATATGGGTTGATATATTCCCCATTTCATTATATACTACATGTTTACTACACTATAATGTAATGAATTTCCTGGAATTACATTAATAGGTACCACGTTGGTACCCAATTCGTAGAAACGTTAATGTAACAATATTGTTCTCTTAATATAATCTGTGTGCTATTTTTTTTTTTTTGTAAAATTATTAACCTCAACATAGGCTTGTCCTAGTGAGATTAAAAATTCTAACGTTCCAAAAAAATACAATTCAAAGAAACAATAAATTAAACAAAAATAAATAAAATATGGCAATTTAGAGGGGTGATTGTTCAGCGAGGATATTTGGATGACAAGTAGATTAATAATAATAATAAAGTTTTATTTTCTTCTTTTTTGTAATAAAATAACAAAAAATGATATCCTTATTAGGATTTTCCGTGCGGAGGATTTCATTTACAAAACATGAAATTACATAATATTAAATTGATGTGCTTGATGAAAAAAAAAAATAGTAAGGTGAGGTGTTTTAAGTGCACTTGAGTTGAGTGGCTTTGGTGTTAGTCTGTATTTTTTCTAAATATATTTTCTATTTCAGATCTCCCTATGTAACGTATCCAGTGTTTTATTTGATTTTTAAATTTATTATGAAAAAAAAAATTTATTTATTCATCAAGCACACCAATTTAATGTAATGTAATTTCATATTTTGTAATGAAATCTTTAGCACGGGAAATCGCAGATAGGATATCATTATTTGCTATGAAAAAAAAGGTGATAAAACATTATTATTATTATCATTTAAAAACAGCCAAAAATGTCTTAACGGAGATGCTAAGTTAGGAAGTCCAACATTTGTGGAAAGAGTTCAAAAATCGGAAAAATAAGCAGTAAAACAATTTAACAATAAAATATGTCAATAACTCACCCAAAATTGTCAACGTCCTGCCAAAAAAACTTCAGTCATATAAATTCATCCATCTACCACCAGAATGTCAGAATGTCAGGGGCATCGGAACTAAACTCAATAAATTTAGAGAAAGTGCCTCAACTTTCACACATGACGTCATCATGCTGAAACCTGGTTATCACTGTCAATCTTCTCAGCGGAACTTGGATTACACAACCACCAAATCTAACGAGGAGACCTGAGTCCAAATACCAGCTTCGATACAAGAGGGGATGGAGTCATGATATCGGTCCACAAACTTATTACTTCCAAGTATTAAAAAGAAAAAACAAGTGACCTAGAACAAATATTTGTAATTTTACGTATTGATTTCAATAAAATTATTATTGGAACTGTGTACGAGTATATCCCTCCTAATTCCAATACATATATCAATGTTAAAACAACATTCTGAAGACGACGAGTTAAAGACAAAATTTCCATATCAGAAAATCATCATTTGTGGTGATTATAATCTACCTAAACGCAATTTCGAGGTGTTTACAATTTTAAAAAAAAAATTAAACATAATTTAATAATGTTATTATCAAATTCTACAAGAATTGTAGTTTTTGTTATTTATTTATTGTTATTATCAAGACCATTTTCGTTAGGTCATATTTTGACGACTTGCTTATATGATTTTACTTACCCCCACCCAAATCTAAAACGAACGACGTTTAAAAATGTTTATTACCGGTAAAACCGATTAAGTTGGAAAATAAATAAGGTTCTCTATTTTCTTATTTAAATGACACAGTTTTCATAATTTACTTATTTAAACATGTTATATTGTTTTAGTCGTGTGAGCATACTAAGAAGTGGAGAATAAAGAATTATCCTTAATGTTATATTAGGATCATTCGTTCGTTTGTAAAATTCGAATTGTTCAGGTAAATTTAATCTAAGGCCCTTTCTTTCTATATTTATATTTATACAAGGATTTCGTCGTTGTTAAGCGGCACGTGATTATTCATTAAGAGATATGAAAAAAAACACTTTCATTATTATAATATCGTACATGTTCTTTGAATCTAGTTGAGAAAGCCCTTCCCGTCTGCCTGATATAGGGAGCGTTGCAGTCGGCGTGGTCACATTTTAAATCAAATGTGCCACTACTATTAAGTTTAGAATTTTTACTTTTTACAGTTTTTTAGGGTTGTTTCTATATTATTATTCATTCTAAAAGATGTATTTAATCCACAAATTTTTGCAATTTTTACAGATGTTGGACCGAGAAGATCCAGAAAAAAATACTTTGAAATCAGTTTTGTGGATAAATCGGCATTTCTCTTTTAGAAAATCATATTTTAACTTAAATACGTAAAAAGATTATCAAAAATAATAGATGGAAAAAGTTTTAAAATGAAAACCCACACCTTTGTTATGTCATCGGAATTTACCACGAATTGTCAGTATCAAAAATAGAAATACTGCGTAAAAACTTATTTCTAATAATTATCACGTACAATTTTAAGTACCGTGAAAAGGAAAACCAAAAAACGTGTGATCTAAAGTATAGAAAAGATCGTTTACAACCGAAAAAACAGAAACCAACTGGAATATCATAAAAAAATAATGTACAACGTACTGAGTGAAAAAAAAAATCGGTTTTACCGATAGTACATCTATTTTTAAAAACTGGTCCAAAAATTAAAAAAAAAAAAAGAATTAGGTGAGAGTAAATAAAATCGTATAAATAATTCGTCACAATGTGGATGGAAAATGGGCTTGAGTGCCGAAACAGCTATAACGACAATAAAATCTAAAAAATGCCTGCAGAACGAAATAATAACATTATTAAATTTGATTTATATTAAATTTAAAAAAAAAAATGGAGTACTACGAATTTAACACAAAAACAATTAATAAGAAATTTCAAATGTGAAATCAACCGCTCTTAATATATTGACCCCTTTATAAAGAGTATATTGTGAAAAGTTTATTTAATTATTTGAGACACACACATTGTTAAACAATGAAATGTAGGAAAGCTTTGACTGCCCAACTGGGAACAAATCCCGTTTTAGGACAGTCAAATTGACAAGTTTAGTTCATATTAAGTGCATATAATATATAAATGTATATACATATTCATATTTACTTTTTATGCACATGTAAACATTTTACGTAGCACAAAAATGAGCTTATGGGATTTTATTCCAACCGATCAAGAGTGTAGAGTGTGGCAGTAACTATTTATAAACTTAGGAATGAGTATGAATCTAATGTTTTGTTGTTCACATAGGGCTCAAAATGCAGTCCGAGTCCGGACAGAAAAAAACACGGTGTTACGTTGGTTGTTTTCTTTCGTCTTTAGCTTCATATGTTAGCTAAAAGCCATCTACAAAAGTTCGGAGAGGCTTATCAAGTTTGGACAATCTAGTCAAGTCCGGTTATACGGAAAATCTGGCTTTACGAATAGCCACATGTAAAAACACACATTTATAAATCAAATAACGTTTCCATTCTAGTAAATTCTTAACCTTAATTCATTCTGTGATACGTCTATCAAATATATAAGTGTATTTAGTAATGTTATCCAATAAAAACAAGCTGAAAAAATGGATTAATCTATGAAGCATCAATGTAGGTACAAAGCGTTTGGGTATTCATTGGGCCTGAAGCAGTATCTTGTAATGTACTCCAAGGTAATAAACTTTCGGTGAGATTTGAACTTTCTATCTAGGGTGCTTGAAAATAAAAGAAAAATCATGTTTTTACTCACATTTACAAAACCAGGGGCCTGTGTCTGTATCTTTTGCGTTAACTAACAACTCATTTTGACAGTTTGGTAGTCCGTATCGCGTTAACAAGCTAAAAAATTTCGTTTACGTTAGGAGACAATTCCGTAACGCAAACACAAGAGACAACGATGCATTTATGAAAACTGTCAAAATGTGTTTTCCTATCTGACCCTTTAGAGGAACGAGATGATCGGTAGTTAGTTTCTTACTTAGCATTTACATTATTATATATAGAAAAAAAAACTATTGTGAATTCATTTTCTTTTTTAATTATTGCAGATATTCTTCTTCAACTTTTTCAACAAGTTCAAATAGACTTACAGACCCTACCTAGCTACCACGAAGTAAATAAATTCTAAATTTGTTTTGAATCACACTAATTTAATTAAATCATCACGACCGGTTTCGGAAGTACCCTTCCCCCGTCAAAAATATATTGAAATTATATTGCGATCTAAAATAATGACTGAAATACGTGAATACTGCATGAGTCGACCAACAAGGAAGGTTTAATTACTGGTTTTTTCGGAAGAACAAAGCAATTCATTATAAAAAGATCTGATAGAAGTCTATACGATAAATTTACTTAGTTATTCAATATACTAGAATTATTATTTAGGGATTTTCTAATTTTCAATGCTTCTATATTATCTGATAAAACCACTAATTTTGCTTTCACCTTTAGTCGGCCCTCATTCCAACGCCTAAATATTCACGTAATCGTCTATTATTATTTTAAACCATAGTTTTGTTTTAATATATTCCTAAAGGGTATTTCAGAAACCGGTCGAGATTATCGTATTAAATTGAAAT
Organism: Halesus radiatus; assembly: GCA_022606495.2. Lineage (NCBI taxonomy): Eukaryota > Metazoa > Arthropoda > Insecta > Trichoptera > Limnephilidae > Halesus > Halesus radiatus. The sequence continues at coordinate 54,430 of JAHDVE020011194.1, forward strand.
GGTTCAAAACAAATGTATGCGTTTATATTAAAATTATGGCAAGCCACAGAGTCAATGCTTTTTACGAATATGTAAATAAGTTCTATCCAGAAATGGAGATGTCGAATTAAATAGAGCACCAGGTGTTTATTTTCTGTAAAATTATAATTTTGTTCCAGAGACTAGCGAACGCCATCCCATTTAAAATTTAAAAAGTTGTTTTTTTAAGGCTACGGGGAAAGGGGAGCAAGAAAAGAGCGAGTCCCAAAGCTCGAAACTTTATCATAGACCCTCCAATTAAGTGTAGAATTTAGGATACGGCAAGAAAAATACACAATTTATTCTAAAGTTCCTCTGAAGCTTAAACTCCGTTCATTTAATTTTTGTATTTTTAAACCACTTTTTTTTGCAAATTTATAAAAATAAACAATTTTATTTGTAAATTAGATTGTACATATTAAAGATTTACGCTTAGGGTGTTTTTTATTTTTTTTTGTATTTCTCACATAATTATAAACAAACTTATTCAAATATGAATTGATACATGGATAATTTATCTGGGCCGCCACAAGCAGACGTCAGCATATCATTGATAACTCCCCAATAAATATTTCAGGAAGTGACATTACTCCGAAGACGTGTGTTAAATTACTCGGTGTCAATCTAGATGCAGACAAAGTCAAGTAAACAGAACTGTAAGTACAGGGTTCTTTCAATTGAGGCAAATCAAAGGAGTACGGAGAAACTTGCCAACAGAGGCAACTGAACTGTTACATAAAATACAATAAAAAAAAAAAAAAAAAAAAAAAAATAAATAAAATAAAATAAAATAAAATAATAAAATAAAATAAAATAAAATAAAATAAAATAAAATAAAATAAAATAAAATAAAATAAAATAAAATAAAATAAAATAAAATAAATAAAATAAAATAAAATAAAATAAAATAAAATAAAATAATATAAAATAAATAAATAAAATAAAATAAAAAAATAAAAAAAATAAAAAAAATAAAAAAAAATAAAATAAAATAAAAAAATAAATAAAAAAATAAAAAAAATAATAATTAAAAAAAATAAAAATAAAAATGAAAATAAATAAAAATAATAACACAATACAAAAAAAAAATAAAATGAAATAAAATAAAGTAAAATAAAATAAAATAAAAATAAGAGATTCGTGCAATAGAACAAATTCTTTCCTGTTGTTTCCTATTTCTTTTTCTGGCAGAAGTGTTCGTTAATATAAAAAAACTCTACGTTGATATGAAATATTAAAAAAAATCATTTAACTAAGGAAAAATAAGTATACAGAAACCTGAAGTATATTTTTAAAAATTAAGAAAGGTTGTAAATAATATGATGTACCTACCAAAGTAATAATCGCCGCGCCATTACCCCACACATATTTCTCTTTTCTGAAGAATACCCTTAAATTAAATAGTTTATAAAGAAATGTCAAAATAAAACGAAAATTTCATAATTCGTGTCTTGCAGATATCGGCTATTGAAACAATGTCAATAATGAAATTCAAAGAAAATAATATGGAAGAAGACAAAAGAAAAAAGACAGGGTGCGACCGAGACTCAAACTCGAGTCCTCTATTATAAAATGTGAATAATACTAAAGCGAAATAGATATTCGAAAAGTAGCTAAAATGTTAGAGAAATTAAATTAGATAACGGGGAAATAAATGCTGACATCAAGAGCAATGATTTTTTAACATAAAATAAGAAGCAACTTCTAACCAAAAAAAAAACTACCGAAAAAGAATAAAACCTATACGCAAAACAGTTTATTTTATAAAGGGATGAAAAGTTATAATTCGCTGCCGTTTTCAATCAAAATAAAACCAATGAACAAAATTTAAAATCGATTGTAAAAACCACTTCAAGTAAAGCAAGAAGACAACCATTCGTGTGTAAGTTATCAATAGTCATATGAAAAGTACCCATAGTATATGAGTTACAATAATTAGTTACATTTGTATGGATTATTTTGTAAACTTAAATATACAAATAACTAAAAAATTTAAAAAAAATCTCTAATAAGGCATCTTACCATCGAAACCTTTTTGAATTCCGATATTTTAATCTCATTTTTCAGACATAATAGGGAAGACTCGACGTAGATCAAAACTTTCGTCGTTATCACTAGCGTCTACTGGGTACCGGTGTTAAGTTCCTACGTTCCACATTTTTTACGTTCCATACGGTTATAAAAAAAAATGACTTGTAGAATTTATTTCTCCCGTTTCGGGAGCATCGGAGCATTTTGCTGGATTTAGTGAAAATAATTATATCCTCTGCACTCAAAATATGTAGACAAACGAAAAAAAACAAATACTCCACAATTTACTGTTGTTAAATAATTGTCGTTTGTTGTTCCACCCGTGTTACGTACAATTATTAATAAAAATTAAGTTTTTCCCTCCCTCCTCGGATTAATAGTCCTCCAAACTACCGATCTATTAATTGTATAAGTATTACATCATCTCCCCACGCACTTTCTTTCTTTTCATTAATATTAGTCACATGCATTAATTAGTTAAGAAGTATTCTCACGCCAGGCAAAAATTAATAAGATATTGTATGGAAATACGTAAGAGGTATTTTAAGAATGTAAATTTAATATTCCAACCTTATCATATGTAATAAAATGTAATGTGTATGTCTAAATAAATAAATAAATAAATTACGATAAATATTCAATCGAAAATCTCAGACATGAATCCCAAAAAAATCGATTATGAAATGCCGATAACAAAACAAGCGATCTGTTCTTTTGATATAAATATTGTAATTTCTCGTTCACATTTGCTAAATACCTTGAAAAAACATTTTCCGGCTACCTGAGCTAATTCTACTGAAATAAGATGCTTATTTATTTTTCGTTATTTACAGCAGATACTAAAATGGTTTTAGCTGTACCTGTTTTGGAGGAGTTCCGTGTCGAGATAGAAGGTACCCATATATTAAGGGAAAAACAATAAAAGGTAAGCAATAACGATTTCAACTATTTTTTCATTGGAAAGACTTCTAGAAAATTCAATATTAGAGTTAAAAATTAAACAAAAATTTCATTGCATTGTTAGGTTACACAATTAGGAGAATCTAGTCGTTGGAAGAATAATACCTCAAGCCGCTAGATAAATAAAGATACACCTAGTCGCTCGTCGGCGCTCCAACCAATAACGGCACGTTTCCGCGGGCCATCATTGTTCTTGACCAATGAGACAAGGTACGGGACATAGCTTCCGGCCGCCATTACGGCGTGGGCTCGCTATGCGATCACCCGCCAGCATTCCACATCCAGACACGGAGTTGACAGGTGCGTGCGATGTGCCTTGGGTACGTGGCCGCCCGTTATTGCATCAGTACATTATAAACGCCTTGCTAACTCTGCATTGTACCTAAATATTAAAGCCAGTGACCAGTGCAATAACTCGCTGCGTCCTGTCTGCCATTGTACGTGTGAAATCCAGAGTCCCTAGTCTGCACACTTTACACCAACGGAATCTTGACTGCTATCGCCATCCGCCCATGTAAGTAGATTTGAATTCACCCTCTTGTATGTGCTGTTAATAACTATCCAGAACAGATTAAAGTACGATCAGCCCTAGAATTCGAAACCCCGTATGTGATTACTTGTAAATTTTGTCCTGTAAGTAAACCCTGACTAGAAAGCACGCATCTCTCATTCGAGTAGTTTGTTACCTTTTCCCGATAAAGGGCTGCAGCCGGCCTTCGACTTTGAGATAAGAGATGAGATGCCTTTACCAGCTAAGCTAACCATGGTGGAACCTGAGATCAGCCCTGCTTCTGGTCTCGGGGTGAGATGAACTGTCTTCCTTTCTCATTATTGGCGGCCAACGTGGATGTTGTCCGCTCTTTTTTCTTCCTTTCTTAACAGCATTTAGGCAGTTACGTGCAGTCCATATAAGATGATAAACTGTGCCAAACCAAAAAAAACATTGCATAAAAGAAATTAAAAGATAAACTGCAATGAAAAAAAACGACAAATTTCAATTTAGCACACCCTTTTTTAACAGATGTTTTGATTTTTTTATGGTGAAAATCTAATTAATACTTTTTAGTTGCAATCTATATTTGGCCATACTTTTGACTTTCTCAAAATAGTTTTTTAACCGAATACATAGTGCGAAGCCAAGCATCCCCACACTGCTTGCATTAAAATGGCTGTGAAATATGGCACATAAATTTCTACAAATTCTACAAAATATTCATTTTGAAGTTAGATACTCCATTAGCGCTTTTATTTTAATTTTTTTAATAAATTGTCTTGTTTTATTTTATTTCCAATACTACCCCTAGTTTTTTTATAATTTTAAGGCATTATTCCAGTAGTTCTGGGTGGATGGTCCAAACCCAATCTGCCATGTAATATGTTGTTTCAATAAAGTTTCAAAGCGATCATCCAAAATGCTGTTTTGCAGTGCTATCTATAGGAAGAGTAATAAATTAACTGTCAAATTTAACAAAAAAAATCGTACTGACATAAAGTTTACAGACGTCGTGAAATGAGTTTTTTTTTAAATTTATGTGATACCACACAAATGTGCCAGCTGCTCCCAACCGTCTGGAGCCAGTGAGACTATGGTATCCCCAATTGGGGTGTATTGTGAGGTTGAAGATATTGAGGAGGGGAAGGAGATGGGGAAGAAAGGTTGGGAAGTACCTGGCTCTTCAAATCTGGTCACCAAACACGGCTAAATCCATTTCAAGCAACGTTTCGATTTCTGAATGGTGGTCTTTTGCCAGGGCGATACTAAGAGTATCTTCCACTCCGGAATATATATTATTGTTTTCAAATAATACATTATGAAATAACATAATTTAATCACGTAAAATTTATTTTCATAAGAAGCAATCACTCTGTGGTTTGACATCATATAAAAAAACGCTTTGTTATAAACCACGAATATATATAGTTACTATATTTTCCCTGACAAAGGTTGACCTAAGCGAAACCGGCTGGTAAAAATAAAACGTGTTTGTCGTTTATAACAAAGTGTTTGTTTTATTGAATAAGTAAAATTTACTCGAGCACGCCGGGATTTGAACTCGAGACCTCCGGATTCGTAGACGTGAATCGTAACCACTCAACCATGGAGACCATTAACGTACTATACGTATTCATAAATTATTCCTTTTGTCTTTCGTGTTTTATGGGTATTCGGCATTTATTGTAAACATATATAAACCATAGTACAAACTAACAGGTTAGGGACTTGAATGCTCATTTTTTCAGATTGTCACAATAATCAGCGAAAGCTAATAATATAATGGTAACGGTTCAATTTGAATAGCCTTATAGTTGATTTGCACAATAATATGCATCCTTATAAACCTACCCAATTGTGTAATCCATACCTAGTCCATCGACTTTACCCGCATCATTGTTCGCTGTGATTTGATTCACTACGCATCAATTTACACTCGCAACCTGTAGCAATTTTTGTATTGTGTTTGTAACCGCCGCAATTTCTTTCGGATTGCGGTCCCGCCGCAGATGAATGTCGTCTGTGTTTTTTATGTTGACCTCTTTTTATTTTATTTATGTGCTCAGTGCATCGACAGCCAAAGAAGAGGCTTGTGAAGAAATAAGGATCAGGGGTAAGTCTTTGTATCCCATCTAACCCTTCCTATTTTACCTCTGCACATTTGAGCAAATCATTTGTAATTGAATAAAATGTGAAAATGTGTTTAATTTATGAACCAGCCCACCCATCCTTTCCGAATTCCGTATTCACAATTCATACTCAAACTTGAAAAACTACACACAACCTACCTTTGGGCGTGTGTAGAGCAATTCACGCCACTACATTTACGATAGTATGAATACTCTACCATGGTTGTTTGAGAACATGATTATTAATCATTTTGTCATCAAGAAAGTGTATTATTCATCAAAGTAACTATAAATAATACATATTATAGTAATTTTTTAGCACAAATTTACATCGTAAAAGCTTGTTGGAGAATCTCAAGAGTATTAATAAGCAATATTGATGTATCTATTCTGAATACCGCGCTTTGTTCACTTCGATATTATGATTCCGTTTTTATTTTATGTTAAAGCATACCAATTTCACAACTCCAGTATAATTTTTTAATTTTTTTTAATCAATAACGATGTTCAAACTTAAATACCAGTATATTTAGTTTTTTTTTATAAATTTAGTTCTCACAGTTAAAATAAATTTCAAAGTTTTAATTTTTCAAAGCCCGTCGACACGCTGCAAATCTATGACCGATCGGTTTTGATCAGTTTCTAGGTTAGAATGTCAAATGTCAAAACAAGGATGAGCTTCACCGTACATAATTTTATATTCTATTCATGGAAAACCATAACTATACATGAGCAAGAAAATTATGTACATTTTATAGAAACTTTAACTCAAAGAATAATAACAGTAACGTTATCATAATATCCGTATTGATAATTTGTTTCTTAATGAATGCTCTAATTTCTTTGATTAATAACAGCTTTTTTTATATTGAACAAAAATTATGTAGCTTAAAGTCAACCAAATTATTTTTCAATTTTACAAAAACTTAAAAAAAAACACATTTAAAAAATAAAACACAAACCAACAATAAAAATGTCCATACTTATCCAAAAAACAGAATACGGACGGGATTTCAGATGTTCCAAATGCAATGATACCAACTTAACAAGTATTTTGAGATGATATTTTATTCACTTTTTAATAACGATTTATAAATTCTGTATATAATTATATATAATTAAAGTTATATGTTCAGAATCGGCGTTTGTTGATCTATATGAATACATATTTTTAAAGCCATTATATTTTACACTGTAGTTCCTTATTATTTTCTTTTAAACGCTCTCCGCATGTCCCATAACTTCCCGAGTAATACAGAACTTATTCGGTGGCTGAAATAAAACATCAAACGTATTAAAAAATATTTATCTTACCGTTGGTCCGAGTTTGTACCATACGGCGTTAAAGCTCGTCAACAAGATTCAAGTTAAACTACTTGATTCGAACTTGAGCGGTGTTCTAGATTTTGAATCCTACTAAAAATTATTCTTTTTTAGTCTTTCCGTAACCATTTTTGAAAAATTCACTCCGATCCCAGGATGACACGCCAGCGTTAGGACTGTTTTTGTTGTTGTTATTATTTACGCATTTTTTATAATTGTAACATTTATAAAAGATTTTAACGAACTTTATAGGTTAAGCTATTGGTAGATACTCTCAGTATTACCTTGATGAAATACCACCATTCAGAATCGCAACGTTGCTTGAATTGGCTTTAGCCATGTATAGCGACCAGATATAAATAGCTAGGTAATTCCTAAATTACTTTTCCCCGCTTCTTTCCCTTCCCTCACATCAACCACGCACTACACCTTAATCGGGGATGCCGTACGGCTGGAATATTCACTCTGAACAGTCGGAAGCCGTTGCGACTTTGGTATGGTATAATTTTTTAAGGTACTGTGGTATGTAATATCAATTATTATTAATATATGCTAATGATGTCTTCCTCTCACACATAACACTTTTCTACTGTTGTCTCCCTCATATTGTTGTCTCCCTAATATTTTTTTCTCTTTTTTCTCTCCTTTGTCATATATCCTATTTCAATCTAATATATTCTGTATATACAAGTATATGTAGCCGATACCTCTGTATTATTCATTAGTTATTATATTTACCCTGAAGAAGCTTGATCTAACCGAGACCAGTTGGCGAAAAATAAAATGTGTTCGTTGTTTATAACAAAGTGATTTTGAATAAATATTTAATAAATGTTTTATTTCAATAAATAAACAAATATTTAAGTATTTTGGTATTTAAAAGGAAAGATGATTTGAAGAACTAGCGTCATTGATACCTTCGGCACCAGTGCATAGTCGAGAAATACGCCAAATGCGCGCCCAACGTTTACATACGGTTGACATTTGCCACATGAAAACGGGTCGCTTCTAAAACTCGTTCTTGTGTTCAACAGCTCGGCTGTGGAATGGTCTGCCGGCCTTTGTGTTTCCTCCTTCCCACAACATGGATCTCCCTTGAAGGCCCGAGTTTACTCCTTCCTATACTCTAAAAGACCCACCACATAGCATCCCCAAAGATGATATAGGCCTTGAAATGGAAAATATTTTCCTCGGGGCCTCCTGTGTGGAGTTATTGTAATTTATTATTTTTTTTAATTTCATTAAATAAGTAAGCTAATATCGGATATGAGTTGGTTGAAAATAAGTTTTATGGACTAATTAAGCTTTCAGTGCACATCCTACCAGAGGGAAGTTGGCCATTACTAAGTCAATCTTCACCCTTCAGACTACAGTCCGGAACAAGTGTCATTATAACTATTGTGACACTTTCAAACCTCTGAGTTGAGGTTTCTCCCCATTCTTCGTCTTCTATACTCTCCCTTGAATATTAGTTGGGTAACCTTGCATAGTTGACTTTCATGATTTCCAGAAGGTAATATAATAATAATAATAATTATTATTATGTCTTTATTTCAGCTGAACAAAGGAGTGAGTGCTGTACTCTGTATGCCATCTAAGAGAATACATCTAAATAATTTATAAGATGTGGTAATAGAGTATAGGAAATTAAAATAATAATAAGAAGGTGAACATATTTAGCACTGGTACTGCGATGGCTTGAGGGAAACTCTCCATCTACAGGTATAGTGTAGGGGTCCGCCCTGCCACTGGGCGACGGCCTAGACAAGAGTGTTTTCCGATCTCCGTTAGCGCTAACTTATCCCGGCTACTCTGTGGCGCATAAAAGCAGCGAACCCATGCTTTCTTCCCTCTGCAAACCTCTGCGAGACGCTGCATTGCCAATGGATGCATAACAACGCGTAGGTATACTGTACTCGGAGTCTCTTCATGACGCCTTGTGTATACCTTGTCCATAGTTCGCTATTGTAAAAGCTCATGCAGTATATCTGGAATAGTTGCTTCTTTACCGGAGGACTTCACCTGTTGAATCCCCTGGCGAGCATGTTGGCTCGTACGCTCAGTACTCTTCTTTGGCGTTCTATGTCATTTTTATCATTTAGGTCATCAGTGATGATATGCCCCAAATATTTTATAAATAGTTCAATTCTCATTTTCAATGGCTTGTTACGTAACAAAAAGGATGACCCTAAGTTAAATCCTAGCTCCTCGTCATAACAAATAGGTGGGCAACCAATTACGACGTTTCCCTCAAATGCTCACAATGATCAACCAATCAGATGATTTGGCGCTCAGATTAAACCAATGAGAACCTTGCATTTTTGTCACTGACCGGTAACAAAGTAGGAGGAAGCGACGCCAGCGCCAACGGCAGCTTGGCATCCGCTCCTGCTGCCCTTTTACCCTTTCACTTTCCGTCCGGATACCAAACCGCCAACAGCGTCTCTGAAGAGAGGTCGCGACCAGAGGCCATTTTGTGTTACTAATCTGTTAGGCAACGTATTGTGCATGCATGAAGCCCGTAGCTAGTCGTGCCGTTTACTGCAAACCACCCAACATGGTGACTTGCCATTCAAAGTCAATCTAAACTCAGTGAGAAGATGCCCAGCTCTGGTGATCCCGCCAGCAGTCACTCTGCTCACCAGACCCCTCATGTAAACTGTTCTGCACTTCCCCTTTAGTAGTGTGTTGTATTAGCTATTGCCACCAATGTTATTCCCGATTAGAGATTTAAATCAGAAAGAGAGAATTACGTTAAAATCCATGTCAGAAATATGCCTTTTCTACCAATTACTCGATTGATTATAACCTACCATGTCTGTTCTATCCATACAATAAACTCTGAGATTGAAAGCACTTACCTCGCCTCATTTAACGTAGAATTAGAAACTGCCTCAAACCTAATTATAAGACCGTGGTCGATTCACTGACCCTGAAAGAGAGAACCTCATGCCGCCGACCTGAGCTAACCAACGTCTAAACAAGACACCACACTTAAGAGGCCATCTCCAGGGTAAGTCCTGCTGATATAATTGTCTCCTACATGCTCCCCTTGTAACCCAACCTTCCTCCTTCCCATCCCTGCCACTAACGTGACATCCTCCTATTGTAACACTGACGCCCGTCGTGGTGCATTTCCCCCTACCTGACCTTTCCTCCTATTGTAACATGGCGTTTCACAATATTTGGCCTATAAACTGTGTTCAGTTCATAAGAAATCAATTCATTTTAAGGATTTTATTTATTAGTTAGGTATATAAAATACTGCTTTAATCTTTTTTTTTCATTAATCAAAATGAAATAAGTTTTTGAAGCAGCTGAACGTCTGGCGTCATGAATTTTTTTAACGGTTTTTTTCTCAAAAATTTTGAGATCATCGTTTTTTTAATGGCTAAACGCAACGTATTAATACGCAATCACAGATGACGCTGATTTAAATAATTTGTAAAAAAAACACCATTAGCACGTAATGCTTTTAAGTATTGAATTGAATCAGAAATGTACTAAATTGTTACTGTAGATTTAATGTTGAAGTTCTTCAAGAAACTTATAAAAATAAAACATTCAGGTATATTAAAGTTTTTTTTCTTTCTTTCTTCTACATCTTCATTTTATTTTTTACTGGTACAATTTCGGAACCCACCGAGCTTCAACAATAAATTAAAAATAATAATTGATCGAAGGAAGCAATCACTTTGTGGCTTGACATTATAATTTAAAATAAAAATGTTTTTGTTTTAAACCACTTTATTTTTATATATATTTCTGCATTCGGCCGGTTTTGGTTGGACTTTTTTAAAAAAAGAAGAGTTATTAAGCCATTCTGGCATCTATAAACTTAATTGTAACGATTGCCCGGCAATTTATATAGGTAAAACCGCGAGAAACGTAAAAATTAGAGTTATAGAGAACATATTAGATGCTTAACAAGTATAGGTTTTTCAGAATTCACCGAACATTTAATTAATACTAACCATAATTTTGATAAAAATATAGGAGTACAATTAATACATAAAATGAAATAGGTTTGCGGCTTAATAACTTAGAAGCATTAGAAATATCAAAATCAAATATAAATAATATATGCCAAATTTTAAATAAACAATTAGATTTAACCCAAAGTTCGATTTTAAGGATGTTCCCTTTCCTCCCCTCCCCTCCCCCTACCTCTCTATCTACCCCTCTACCCCTCACTCTCTGATGCTCTGTACTGTTCTACCCTATCGTGCTGTCTCTTTTCCTCAATTTCTCTGTCTCCATTATGATATCTCTGTATTTTAATTTTAGTTTATTTGTGTACATTCCTGAAGAAGGTTGAGTCCAACCGAAACCGGTCGAATGCAGAAATATATATAAAAATAAAGTGACCTAAAACAAAAACATTTTTAATTTAAAATAAAAATAATAAAACACCTTGCAACTAGATATTTTAATACCCAAAACATATTTCCTTACAATAGGCAATAAGTCTAGTTGGGAATTAATATTGACCAGGAAAACATAATGCAACTTCAACTTACATGTGATTGATGATTTGATGATAAATTACTATGTTTTGCAAATAAAAACCTTCCCAATGTAAATGTAAATGATTAAATAAATATATAAATATATTAATAATACTTGAAAAACTAACATATTATACAATATTTTTATAAGTTTATTTAAGGACTTGGGCTTTAAACTTAAAATAACAATTTATTTCATTTCATGTTCCAACGTTCAATTCATTTTAATATTTAAAAGCATTAAGTGCTAAAAGTGTATTATTCTAAAATATTTGGGGTAGCGCCATCTGTGAGTGCGAATCATATTTCGCTTAACCTTAAGTGCCTTTGGTTATTTCGGTAGTCAGACGACATGAGTTCTAATTGGTGCTATATTATTCGTTTCTTGTTCCTAATTTCTTTCTATTCTAAAATCCATCGAACTCCGGTGCTGTACATGCTGTGTGCAGTGTACGTATTTAGGATGTTGTAATATTTAACTTGGATGAAAATGAGTTAAAGTTTAATGCTTCCTAAATAGTTTTATTAATTGTACATATTATGGACATGTGTTTAAATGTAAAATATTTTGTGTAAGCGCTGAAAATAAGAAAAAAAAGAGCCGCGCATGAAACGCACCATACGTCCTTCAAATATTTTATTCAACACATAAATGTATTGCTGAGGAAGACCTAAAATATGAACTCTTGTGTTCAGTACATTTACTATCTACAGAGATATTAAAATAAGTAGAGCTATGTCAAATCAGTTGAGAGTACCGGGAAAGAATGGTTTACATACCACATCAACAATCAGTCTTAGACCGTTTGTTAAATGTTTTCCTCTTGCATGGTAAGTAGGTACCCAATAACAAAACAGCAGAAGAAATAATTTCAACCTCTCTATTAATAATTACTTACAGATCAGATTAAGCCGACGGCTATTAATTTTAAGTTAAGGGTTCATAAATCCGAAAAGGAAAGATACCTTAGCTAATTTGCAGACTATTATATTCATTAGAAAACTAATTTATCTTTCTTCGCTGTGAACAAAAAACAATCTTGGCAATAAATTACTCACCGGATGAAGATATTCCGGTCTAATTTAATTTAGTTACATCAGTTTCGGGAAATCGCCAACACTTGAAGTTGCTATACAGAAGTTAAAGTTTTTGATTTACGGAATTCAATACTTTGAAACCCACAATACAAGAGTAATGCTTGCATTCAAATTTGAGTTTATTAAATTTAATGATTTAAAAGTGGAAGATGATCTATTAAATAAAAACCGTTATTTGAATGGACTTAACCTGGGTAAGACAGTAAACAAAAAAAATATTCGGCTTGTTTGCAAAAACCGAATATTCTGTTGGGGTATTTAGTTTGACCCTTTTTACAGATGTTTCAAATTTTCTTACCGCAGTAAAAATCACGCGAAAGAATCGTGGACGGCGGTGATTTTGTGTTAATAAAACTTTTAATGAATTATTTAAGTGAATAAGTTTTTTAATCCAGTAAAAAAAACGCTTATCTGTGGAATGTATTGCGATAGTTTTGATTATTCTCATTCTTCTTCCGTTTAATCCACAATTGCAAAGAGAACCATGATCCTTGATACATTTCTTAAAATCTTCGAATATTACGTGTTGCCGATTAATACACAAATGTATTCGAGAAATGCGTCAACCCGCCTGGTGCTAAATTTAAATGTCACATGGTTTGCCCCCAGCCGTCAAAATGGCAGGCAATTTTGGCTATATGGCGTGTTCCTTAATTCTGCCGTCTATGGTTTTACCTAAAATTCCAGTACGTGTTTCATAGAGAATTTAAACGATCACAGATTGAGGATTATTGCCTAATGAAACTAATTTTTCTACACATTTTTCTAATTGCTCGTATACAATTTACAAATAAATAAATAAATATTTAGCAGAATGTTAATTCTGTTCCTTTTTTGTATTCCACGAATATTATGTACTCTTTGATAAAATATAACTCAACTTAAATACTAACTTGGATTAATTTTATTCCTTAGGGTAAAGCTTTGAAGGAATAAAATTTTTCTCTCTTCCCAAACTGATCCTTCTTTAAATTACCAATACAACACTCTGTTATTTTAAAACGTTATATGTTTTCCACATATTTATTTTAGGCCGTATCGGTTATATGCTGCTACAAGCGTCTTCATCCTGGTAAAATTTGAACATAATATTATATTTTGCCGGGTAGTAGCTTCTGGTATTATATTTGTAATACAAGTAATAATTAAAGTTTATGATTATTTGTTGTTATTTTAAGTATTACAATAAAACGTTACGTACCTGACTTTCTTAATATAAATATGTTTACCTATCTATTTCCGATCATTATAAATCATTATTTTTATAAACAATAATTATTAGCCTGAAACACTCATCCAAATTGAAAAAAACCTTCCGAGAAAAGATAAATGTCGCCGACAGGACTCGAACCTGCACCCTTCTGACTGCCGGTCAGATGCTCTACCGTTGAGCTACGTCGGCTTATCGCAAACCCGCCAAGTTAATCAATATATACTAGTGTTTCATTCAATAATTACTGTTTTTATTATATTTCACCTGTAAACAACCAACTTTATTAGTATGAGAAAGGCTTGTAACGGCTAAATCCCTCAATAGATGGCGTCGAGACAAATTATGTCTACATTTTATTGGTGAAAAATGTTTTTGACTTGTCAAATATTTATTAATTGATAAACTAAAGTTTTTTTAAGACAAGACAAAAATCGTATTAAATCAATTATACTAGGCTATTTCGGCAATCATCACAACGAAATCAGTACGGACTTATGAGAGGTCAGTTTAAAACATCCAGCCTAGCTCTTTTCACTAACGTCTTGCATAGCTAAATGGACGACAAGGAGCAGGGTGATTCTATGTATACAGACATCTGTAAAGCCTTTGACCGCGTAATTTACTCGACCTTAAAAATCTTGTCTTACTTGGCATACATGGGGGAGGGGGTGAGGGATAGTGAGAGATCTTCACTATACCCAGACCCGCTCTCCTCATCCGCCGAGACGCTTCTTCACCTTGGATGCCTGAACTTACCGCTACCAAACAGGAATAGTCTCTACACATAGCAACAGCTGACGTCACCGCAAGTGAACTACGAGCTTGCAGCGACTGGTCCGACCCTAATTCCGTCCCCGGATATGCCGCAACCTGAGCCCGACAGCCACCCAGCCTACACACGAGCTTGCAGCGACCAGTCCGACCCAAATGCCGTCCCGGATACGCAACAAACCTCGCTCATATGACAACTGACACCACCTGAAGCGATCGACCATACTGGCTGGTGCTACGAATCAAGTACGCTCCAGGCGATGACATCCCCACTTGGAAACTACCAAACACCTTTCTCAGGTGGACTAACGAATCACAATAGTGATGCGTCCCTGTGTGCCGGTGCCTAAATATTAACACTCCCTTGTGCGGGCCTATACGTCTCGTATAATATCCTATGATTCATTCCCACTTGGTATATCTTCCGAGAATCTACACATACTTAAAATACACCCTACAAAATACGGATTGAAATCATTGTAATACATAACTAATACCACCTAACAAGTTGCCTGAGGAATTGATACATGTGTGCGCTTCAGACAAATCTAGAAATGATGTTCTGTGGTCTAATTTTTATTAAAGCTATTCGGAAAACTATTTATCATAGATACCAGCTCTGTTCTGATAGCCGTCCTTAAGCTTTGTAGATTCTGATATAGGTATATTTCTCTCTTGTAAAACATTTTTATGTATTTCTATAGTATCTGCAAGTTTCGAGCCTGTACATTTATTTATGTTATTTTCCTATTGTTTATTAATATTTATTTTTTCTTTTTAATATTTTCATTTACTTATTTGCCTTGAAAACAATGTTAAACGTATCCAAAATTAACTGTCCCCAAATGAGTTGAATTGACGACTCGTGGGAATGCAACATTGTTGCGTGTCTTTAAACAAATAGAAAAAAAATGTTTTCAAATTTCTGAATATGAACCGTATGCTGGCGACATGACTGGGAAGCGTTACAAAGTGACTCGGATAGCCTTTGAAAATATTGCAAAGTTAACTCTTTAAATATGTTCACTGAGATGTCCACTGGCATATACCTCACCAATTTGGAATCCTCAATATAAAGTTTACATTGATAGCATAGAATAAATTCAAAACAAATTTATAAAATATCTGACCCACAAATTGAATATTAACTTCATATGTACCTTTCAATATTTGCAACAAAGGCGAAAAGTAGCTGATTTACCATTTCTACATAGAATTCTAAATAATAGTAACGATTGTACCGAGCTTCTGTGACTAATTAATTTCAACATACCTTTGAGACGTACCCGCCATACAGCACCATTCCACATGCATAGTTACAAAATGAATGCAGTTCGAAATTCACCAATTAACTATGCTCTTCATTCATTTAATATTGTTAACCTTAAAAATTCAGCATTGATATTTTTTCGGCTTCACTGGCAATGTTTAAAAGGAGTATCTTGGCAATTATGTAAGCTGCTCAATGCGCATACATAACTTCTATAATATGTAGATCACCACTTCTCATACCCACAAACACATTCACACATTCACAAACACTGATAATACACTACACACTACACATGTCATTCGGTATATACGTGTATAAATCAGCAATTACAAGGAAACACATCATAAGGCATCTTCTTTGTAATTTTATTTTCCGGAAACCGTTTTTCACTTTATCAAATGTATTGTTTTGTTTCTATAAAAAAAAAAACTTAAAAATAAATTATGGAAAACAAGTTGCAAAAAAACGCAAAGGAGGGGTTTTGTAGCAAAATAATAAAACGATTTCATAAATAAATATTACAAATTCAGCTCTTAGACAAAAGGGCCCAAAAGCAATGGTGATTGGTGACTTTTATTGTTCTGAGTCAATCCGATATTATTTTTTGAAAAATCAGTTGTACTGAATTTAAACAAAACATATACTCCAGAAATATTCCATGAATAATTCATGTAAGTATTGTTCCTTCGATTTCACAATTGAACGAAAAGACTGCAAAATTAAAACAGAAGTTTTTTTTTTATTTTAAGGAAAGTACAATTTTCTATAATATTTTAATCATTACACAATTTTTCACAGAGGATTCTAATAGAAAAATGGAATGAACATTTTTTTCTGATATTTCAGGCATACTAAGAACTTATTATTATTTGCCTTTCTTTTGCTTCTAAATCAATAATGGAAGCATGAAAAAATATTATAGATTCACAATCGCACAATACAGAAAACGCAAGTTTTTTTTTCATCTCATTTGAATATCTGAGATAGTTGGAAAAAATGCCATCTGGCAAATATTGTTTATATTATATAATACAACCTGAAATAGAATATGCATAAATCAAAAATATAAAAACTTATCAACAAAGAGCATTGTAAATTCAAAAAGCATTTTTAACGGTTAGAGTGCGTCCCAGCGCCATCGCGCTGTAAGCTTAGGCTTGTTAAGCTTTTCATTCTTTACTTGTATAATTTAAAAAAAAAACATTGAAATTGATTGATATTTGTTCAAGTTATTGCATTTTTATTGAATACCGTACTTTTTTGTTTAAAACCCGGAATATCTGAGGCAAATTAACTACATACTTGCAAAATAAGCATTGCACTTAAACAATTAAATGACATAATAATTATATTGTCTTTGGTCTTAAATTGGCCGCAGATGTGTTCTAAAACTCTAATTCTGATTCTTGTGGCAATCTAACATAAGCATGCATACAGTCTGACATTTAAGTGTAGAAGAAAATTATGCTAACTGTATGGAAGATCTACAGTCCATAGTATCTAGGATGAACGAAGTATGTATAAATAATGAGCTAATGATGAATGGAAGTCAGTTTAAAATCATGGTGTTTGAAAGAGGAAGTACGAAAACAGCGTGTAATACAGATGTAAATGATGAATACTTGGAGCTGGTCGATGGGTTTACGTATTTGGGAAGTATGTTTACGAGAGATGGAAATACTGATAGGGATATTGAAAGAAGGGTGAATGCAATAAACTCCATTAATGGAAGACTGAACGCGGTTGGCGCTCACAAAAAGTTGTCCAAAGAAACGAAGCTAGCAGTCGATAATGGAGTACTGATATCAACCCTGATGTATGGCAGTGAGGCATGGAACTGGCAGAAGAAGGATGAAAGTGGATTGAATGCTGTAGAAATGAGATATCTGAGGCGAATGTGTAGTAAAACCATGTATGATCGTGTGAAAATTGTTGAGATTAGTAAAGAATGAAAGGCTGATGTAAGCGTAATGAGTAAGCTCAAGAAAGGGATGCTTAGATGTTTTGGGCATGTAGAGTAAATTAATTAAGATAGGAGTGTAAAGATAATATATAACGCGAATATGAATGAAAGAAGAAGCCGAGGAAGACATGGCACAATCAAGTGAATCAAATACTTTAGTCGGGCCATGTCAGAAGTCGGAATAACAGAAGACAATGTATGAGACGTTGTATGAAAGTGAATGAAGCAAGAAATGTCAATCCTTTCTGACTACCTCTGCGGAGAAACGGTGTGATGGTTAGTTAGTTATTTAGTTAATATTTTAACTAGATAAGTTAAACCACCTTTTCATCTACTTCTGTCATTTGTACGTTTATCCCACTCCTATGTTCCTCTCCACCCTCCACTCCCCCGACTACCAGTTAAGCTAACTGAATTAAAACTGTACATTGTCACACTTTACTCATAGTATTTATCATCAGCAGTGGAAAATTTATAATTGGAATGATTTATTGTTTTATTGTTATTTATGTATATGTAAATTGTTAATTTGCTGTTAATTTTCCCAAAAATATATAAAATAAAATAAAATAGAAAAATTTCTATAATTTCACCGAGCCGATTTATGTCAATCTTTTTCTGCTTTGAAGATGGATGCTTTACGATATTTGAGCACCAAACAGGATTCCAAAAGGTTTAAGAAAATGAATTCGCACAAACCTTATTTTTTAATTCAATATGTCAATATTGACATGCTTTTGAAGATTTTAGCACTTTGGTGGAAATGGCAGTCCAACCGCTACGCCATTGCTTAAAAGGTCGGCAGAAATATACGTAGAAAGTTGCAAAAGATTTTGGTGGACTTAAAACGTTTTAACTTTAAACATATCATGAAATTTAACCATGGATGCAATTCAAACCACCAGATTAATTAGTTTTTCTTTGGAAGACAAAGTCAAGACCATAATGTTTTTTTAATTATTTCATTATAAAGCCCCGTTTTTGTTTAGTATAAATACGGTAACAAAAAAAATTCTAATTTAAAATGATAATATTTACCAAACTTCCCGCAGGACGGAATAATCACGACGGAGATATGAATAAATCATAAGGAAATCTTATGATTTGGAGGACAGTTGGCTTGGTAACTTAACATTTTTATACATATTTTTCAACACAGTTTATCAAATTTGCAATTTGTTTGAAAAACTTTCAATTTTATGGACTGAAAAAATTCAGATGAGATTTCCTGAAATTGTGGCAAAAAAAGAAAGCTCGAACAAAAGAGAAAAGTTTTTTCTGCAACCGTGATTCTGAGCTTCCGCTTTAAGCGTTATACAAATTTATTGCAGTATTATGGTCGGTTTATTAATTTAAGTGACCAAATTTAGGGTTATTCGAAATTTTATTAAGTAAGACAAATCATGTTTATTTCATGGAAAAACGTACTTTGATTATCTTTGGATTATGCGAATTTCTAAATATTTATAATTTCTTCATAAGATATGGTATTATATACTCGTATGTGGAATTCACTTTGTGTCGTAATTATTAACAAATGAGTAGAAAGTTTCTTTGAAATCACCACTTTATAAATTGGTGATTACAAGGTAATTTTTAATTCATATCTTTTAGTTTTACTTGGTGTATATATATGAATGGTTACCGCTTTTATAAACTTTGTGGTGTATATTTGTACTCTATAAAATGTTGCTAGACTGTGACCCGATTCCCATTCAACTTGAAATTTAACTAACAATGTGAAATGTTAGAGTAACCTACCGCTTTGACACCTGAGCTTAAATTCGCCTACACAAACATCCGACTTACTCATCGTATTTAAGAAACGTCTGGGAAGGCATCGAACAAATTCTTAGCAAGGAGTAGACTTGAGAGTGGATGGGTTATTTGGAGCCTACGTATTTCCGCATGTTGGAGAGAGTGCGGAAGAAGTTTTTGAGATTTCTTTACCTGAATTACTACCCGTAACTCTATCCTAACGACTTTCTCTCGGGTATGCTCGGAATGAACCATCTACGGGTCAGAAGAGATGCACATATTACACATTTCTTCAGACTGATTCGTCGATGGTTTGAAAACTCAACTATGGTTGGTTAGAAAGAGCATTCATTTATATATTCCTGATGGTTCCTTCCTGAAGATCTTCAGAGTTTGCTGAAGAAACAAACATTTCTTCTAACCACAACAAAACGGCTCTGTTGGTCATAAGATATCGTCAAGCCCGAATAGTATTACTGAAGCTGCCCTGAACGGTGTGATCCTGAAGGTGACTGACGGAACTAAATACCTAGAATACATAGTCACCAGTAATCTGATGGATAATGATGTTATTGATAGGCAAAAACGAGCTCTTAGTGTAAAATCAAACATGCCCAGCAGAAGATTTCGCCTTTGTAGTGCCGCCGTGAAAAGGACTCTCTTCCTTGCCTTCTGCGCAATGTTATACACGTACGGACTCTGGGCAAACTATAAAAAACAGTAGTATGTAAAGACTTCGTGTACAGTACAATAAAGCCTTCCGCATAGTATTTGGCCTCCCCAGATACTGCAGCGCTTCCCTTATAATCACGAAGGGGGGAGTTTCCAGTTCTGCATAGCTTATAAGGTCCAGGGTGGCTGGAATGAGGAAATGAATAAACAGCTCCGTTAATATCCTCATTATGGAGTCCCGCCTCAGTCCAGCCTCCACCATCAACATAAACTGTAGAAAGATATTGGCCTCTCATAATATAAATGGCCCAGCACATTAAGAGATTTATTTTCATGTACTTATTTTTTATTTACGTTTTATGTGTCATGTATCATTAACCTACTATATTATTATTATTTTATTTTTTAAACTTTTGTACATATTTTGTATATTTTTGTAACTATTGAATGGAAGACTGCACTAACCTCCCCACGTATAGGAATAAATATTTATTATTATTATTATATCCGTCATAGAAAGCAGAGACTATTATATCTTCCAACCTGCAGGACCAACTGGCCAATGGTCATGTCGGTGGGGAGGACAATCCTGTTGTTGAACGGAATCACTTCAGATATTGAGATATGTAGCATCAACGAAGCTGCTTTAAGACGGTAAGCTTTGTTGCTGCCGGGATAAAATATACCTAGTTGTTCATTTTTTAATACGCATTATTAAATCTGGCTGTAAAATTTTTATTTACGGCTTAACGAATTTTGTTGATTTAAAAAACCTTTGTAACATTTTTTCCACTTATTCATTTTCGATCGGTCCGGTTTCACCCTACCACGGGCATCGTAAGACTGTCACAATGAAAACTAAATCTATAGTATACATAGCATCGGTATCAGGAGCGAGTCCCATTGCTTTCTACTGTTGTTTTTATTTATGACTTGGAATGTGTTTTATTGCTGACGATAATTCTTTACTTTATGTTTTTAAAACTACTTTCGGGTTAGTTTATTTCCCTCTGGAAGACAGATTACATTGTCCATTATCCATTCATATGTGCATTATAGAGTAATCTTACTTGTATGCATTAATAGAATCTAACACATGAGTGTAAATAGGAAAAACATAATAAAATACCAGTATAAAATGTAACTGGGAATTTTGTGGATTTGTGAATTCTAAGAAGAGTATTTCTAATAACCATATGTCCAAATAAAAGCTCACATGAATGACTTTAGATATGTTTTTTTATAACCCATAGGTTCAGTAAACAAACACAATTTAATCCATCGTCCAGAGGGTAATAAACCAACGTTGCCCGTGATAGGGTGAAACAGGTCGGTATAAAATAAATAAGTAGAAAAGGGTAGAAAGGTTTTTTAATTAAAAAAAAAACATTTATTTCCACCATGAATTGACAGGTTCAAAAATAGAAATAATTTATTTGTATCAATACAATATTTTTTTAAATGCCTTAAATTGAAAACTTGTAGAGTTTTTAAATTAATTAATTCGTTGAATTGAATTGAATTGAACAATGACCTCAACTTTGGTGGCTTCAGTTAGTGCTGGAATACCAGTCGTGTAGGGCAGACTTAACATCCGACAAGCCATCCTCCAGTTTCCTACTCAAATAGCGAACACAAACTACTCGGGATTGATTTAGAGCCTTAGAAACACGAGAGGCTTTAGTCAGTTCAAGGAAACAGTTCAAGGAATCAAATATCACATTTGAGCGAGAGAGTATTATTACCTAATTTTAGCATCTGTAAAGACCGACGATCTACTCAAACCTACAAGTATTGTTGTTACACAACCATGTATCACCTGCACCATTATAACGTTTCTCGTACCCAGGTAGAGTGAATACACTATTTGAAGCCTTTGTCTTTACCCACGTGTAAGTGTGTGAGTATATGTATATTTCTTTTAATTTTAATTTTTAAAAATTAGCACTCGAAAATAAATCTGATTAGATAGTATGTTTAAAACCTATGTTAGCTTCTAGCGGTTTGTTTTGTTTAAATGGAAGCAGAGAAGCAGCTTAGAGATTAAAACCACAGATGTCAGCATTAGTTTTGATTATCAATATATTTAAACCCCTTCCGCAAGACACAAGCAGAATCTAAGATTATAAAAGGCTCCGTTGATTATTATTCCATTTTTTTCAATTTAAACAAGCCAGTAATCAATTATATTAGAAAATAAATAAAAAATATTTTTAATCACCACTTTCATAATCATGATCTGAAATAAGATTGGCAAATAACATGTAATATATTTGGAAACCAATATTTTTGATGATATAAATAAAGGTTTAAAATTTTTACATACAAATAAAATCGGTTTACAATTACACAATTTACAGAAATAGTAATATTAATAATCAATTATATATAAATAATTCATCTCCCGTATTTATGTTCATATTCGAATATTTTTTTCAATTTTTGTTAATGTTTATAATTTGTCTATACTTGACATTATTATTTTTACTGTCCTGATGATGAAGCTTCGGTTTCGAAACATGTTGATATATATATTAATAAAGTGGTACAAACTAATTAATAAAGATGCCACAGAGTGAATATCAATCTTTTGAAGAAATTATTATTAAATTAGAATCTGTTTACGAGTATATATAATGTATGTTATTTGTACTCGTACATACATCATGGGATGTGTGGTACTGCACTAACCTCCTCACATTTCGGAATAAATAAATAATAATTATTAATATTTAAACAAAATTATTATTTAATTATGGTATCAGAAATACGAGATAAATTGCTATCTTTTTCTGCGACAATTTTAAAACAAATAATTTGGCTTATACATCTCTAAATCGACTTTATTATTTTTGTATAGATTTGGGAACGTTGTCGACATGTTTGAAGTTTCCGTATTAATGATGAAACGAACTGTATATAAAAAATACTTTGCGGAAATATACGAGTTTTCCACTCCATGTTGAACATTAAATAAGTTATTAATTTATTTTTATAATTTATTTCACTTTATATTTCACACCGGTTACATATATGATGGTTACCTCGAAAAGGTTTTGTCCTGGGGTAATAATAACCTCGTCTTGTCTTCCCAACAAGCCCTCTATTGATATGCTAGGTGTAACCTTAAGTGACCAGCTCAGGTATGGGGGCTCCATCGAAACCAGAGTAAAGTTATCCTCTCAGAGACTGGGCGTATTGTACAGAGCCCACATACTTTAATGGTACACAACTTTCAACCTTGTACAAATCGCAAGTGCGTCCCACTGTAGAATTTGGCAGCCACCTCTGGTTGGGAGCCCCAAAATATTTGAAAAACCCTTGACTCTGTGCAGAAACGGGCGGTCCGGTTTGTAAATAGTGTTATGAAGCAAGTCCCTAACAACTAAGGTCGACAAACCGCAGACCCGGAATTAACCATAAATAAACATGAGTTGTCTATGGCCGCTTCATTTGGGAGGGGGAGGGGGTAGGCCGACGGCGGGGAGGGAGTTGGAAGGACAGGGGAGAGCCCATTCTTGTCTGGAGAGCCGACCTGTCCGCTGCCCTACCTGTCGCCAGCCCCTGCATTCAACAACGGGTTCCGTTCCAATTTACTTATTTATTTCCCTTTTGCTTCTCGATAAAACTGAAACCATTTAAAAATCATTCAAATTCATTCTATCCTTTAATAACCTGCAGGCGTCCACAGAAAGGTTAAAGCTTTTCCTAGAGCCTTTAAATTCAGCTATAAAATATAGGCCTGCCTGCCAGGTATTTGGTATATAGCAAAAGAGAGTTGTTTTTATTTTGAATTCCCTATTTCTGTTTATATGTATCTATTTATCTATCTATTTATATGTATTTGTTTTTATTAATGATAACTAAGCGGTAATTTCGAAAATCGCCCATCAACGAACTGACAACACGATTAAAAGACGGATGTATCACTTTTTCGTATACATCCATCTACCCTGAGAAGAGCTAGTCAGGGGATATTTTATATATTAGATCTATTGATGAACTTTACTAAGATTGCCAATACAAATGTGCTTACGTAACGGATCGAGAGGTTCTGTTGTGTGACAATATCTTAACAAACGGATAGCAATCTTTAGAGCACAGACGTCAAATGGGAATGCTGTTATGTTCTGCAGGTATTTTATTGGAAGATGCTCTGAGGAACAAGCGTCATTGATCCCTTCGGCACCGGTGCACAGTCGGGAAACACGTCAAACGCGCGCTCAACAATTACACACCGTTGACATTTGTCACGTGAGATCGGGTTGCTTCTACGACTCGTTCTTATGTCCAACACTTCGGCTCCTATGTGGAGAAAAATAACAATAAATACCAATTTTGCTAGTGTTATTTTTTATTTATAAGAAGTTTTTTTTATTGGTTTTTGTAATTTTACATGCTTTTGACTTATGTATTATGCTTTGCAAATCAATACCATGTACGTGCTCTACCATTACTATGTAACAAATCGTTAATATACCTGTATCGTATTACTTTCATGTAAAAGCCCACTAGGACGTTAATAAATAAGTAAATATAACATGTTGTTGACATCGTAATGTTTTTTTTTTCTATTTTTAATTGTGTTCAAGTTTAATTTCCAGAAATGTGTTTTAATTAAAAAAGTGATTAAATTATTTAATTACAACTGTTTTTTTTAAATGCTTCGGCCATGAAAATTTTAAAAAAAAAAAAGTTATTATTATTACGTGTGATAGATGTTTCGCCTTCCAGATGCTTTATCAAACTGTTGTAAAAAATAAAACAGAAACGTTCAAAAGCTTATATTCTTGCGGAAAAAAATGTAATGAATGAACCGCGTAAAAGTGATTTACGTTTGTACAAATAAGCTATAAGAATTTCGAGGGAGCGTTTTAATTCTTCATATTTATTTATTGACACGAAGATAATTTATTATTACTTCGTTATTCCGCAAGAGTCAACGTAGGTAAAGATGGAAATTTTTCCCTATTTCGATTTAAAATATATATGTATATAAAACTGTATTCAACAATGTTCCTTTGCAATCTCTCTGCTGTTTTATGTGTGTTGTGGATAAACGTTTAATTTAATAACAGAAGCAAAAAAGTTCATTGGGTGCGGTTTGTCTAGATTTTGGCGGTGGATTCGTCTGACCACCGACAGCGTGGTGCGTTGGATCGAGAAAGGCCGATTGGGGGAGACTATTCGGCCTATCCAGACGGACTCTTTAGATCCATAGTGGGAAGGATGGATTCATATGTCTGTCACTCCTAGACGCACTGACCCCCAGATTATTACTCACCTCTCATACCTTTTTCCTTCTCAGAAATACCTGTCTTTCCATTCCCAAAAACACCCCCCACACAGCATCCCCAAAGACCAAATAGCCTCTAAGGGAATTATTTATATCCTCTCATTTTGTGTGGAGTTAAGGTAAAAAAAAATAGTCATCCAAGTGTAACAAATTGTTTATAATCTCTTGTACAAAAATCAAATCACTTTAATTTTCATCTGAAGCAGATGGGTGGAAGCCCAATTACAGAAACATACTCGTACATATATGCACTATAGTTCATAATGCTCTGTTCAAAAAGCCACTGTATTTTATGTAGAATTGCAGACTATTGGCCAATGGGGAAGAGTACCATTTATAAAATATAAACAAGAATATTTTTCATGCAAAAAAGATGAATCAATCTAAAGCATTCGTATTTTCTTGGATTCAATCATTTTTACGCCAGAAGGTCCTATATCAAATATTCATAAGCCGTGATTTGGTTTTAGCCGCTCTTTGAACATGGTTGGGTATGAACATTATAAAAGTGTATGATTACTTTTGGTTCATGGAAATTTCGTTTTATGTCTTATTTGAAATTATATATATTTTTTAAAAATTTTGTTGCTCAAATGGTATTTTAAGTACTTCACTGATGAAATGCCTTTATGATGGACTTTGTAAAGCTTCACATCTTCTCAGTACGTCAACACTACCAAAACAATACACATTAAAATAAATCAATTAAAAAAACATAGCCATTTGTATACGGGAAAACACATTATACATATAAAAACTTCACAGAATAGAGAATTTGAATCCTTTTCTAATTAGATCGATTTTACCGGTAATAAATAATTATTTTAAACACCGTCCAAATCAGAATTAGGTGAGAGTAAATAAAATCAAATAAGTAAGTCGTTGCAATGTCGATTAACCACACTTTAAAAATGGACTTGAACGCCGAAACAGCTGTCACAATAATGAAAAGTAAAATATTTTCATGAGCGGCAATCACTGTATGGTTCGACATCGTGTTAAATTAAACAAATGCTTTGTTATAAACCGAGAATATATTTTATTTTTCCACAAGAGGTTTAGCTTAGCTCAACTTTCGTTAGGAAAAATAAAATAACTAAAGAATAATACAGAGTTATCGGTTATATATAGGTACAGAATACCATACATCGAAATAAAAGAGACTAGGTTTTTGCACAAAAACGGTATAGGAATTACATTAGACAATTTAGAAGCATTACAAATTAAAAAAATCTTTTCATTTCAAATTAGCAGATAACCAACTTAATAACCAAAAAAATTTATCAAATAATCTGATTTTAAATATGTTTCCTTTGAATCTTCCATAGTGTTATGAAGCGAGTCCCTAACAAACTAAAATTGAAAAACCGCGGACCAGGAATTAACGATAAATAAACATGAGTTGTCTATGGCCGCTTCCTTTGGGAGAGGGAGGGGGTAGGCCGACGGCGAGGGAGGGAGTTGAAAGGACAGGGGAGACCATTCTTGGCTGGAGATCCGACCTGTGCACTGCTTCGAGCTGTCCGCTGCCTACCTGCTTCCAACAACAAGGGTTCCGTTCCAATTTACTTAGTTATTCATTTGCCTTTTGCTTGTAGATAAAACTGAAATCATTTAAACTCATTCAAATTCTGTCTATCTTTTAATAACCTGCAGTCGTTCACAGAAAGGTTAAAGCTTTTCCTAGAGTCTTTAAATTCCGCTATAAAATATACGCCTGCCTACCAGGTATTTATATAGCAAAAGAGAGTTGTTTTTATTTTGAATTCCCTATTCCTGTTTATATGTATCTATTTATCTATCTATCTATCTATTTATATGTATTTGTTTTTATTAATGATAACTAAGCGGTAATTTCGAGAATCGCCCATCAACGAACTGACAACACGACTAAAAGACGGGTGTATTACTTCTCGTATACATTCCTCTACCCTGAGAAGAGCTAGTTTGGGGATATTTTATATATTAAATCTATTGGTGAACTTTACTAAGATTGCCAATACAAATGTGCTTACGTAACGGAACGAGGTTCTGTGGCCTGTGACTGTGGCCTGTGACTGTGGCCCGAGGTTCTGTGGCCTGTGACTGTGGCCTGTGACTGTGGCCCGAGGTTCTGTGGCCTGTGACTGTGGCCTGTGACTGTGGCCCGAGAAATTCGGTACTGTGACAGTGGCTTCCATAACGTGGGGTTAGATTCTTTAAATGACCGCTTATTTATAACATAAATATTCAAATTACCCTGTATATATATTTTTGTGTGATTTTCTCCCAGTGAAGTGTCTAGGTAACTCTGGAAATAACCGCGTGTTTTTAGAAAGTGATTTCTTTTTCTCTCTCAAACGCCGCCATTTTTGAATATTGAAATTCCGTTCGACGACACGTGTCAAAAATCGCATCGATATAAATCTACACAATCGTTCAACCATTTTTAGCAACGTTTCTTGCAAACGTAGCCATTTTTGAATATTGAAATTCCGTTCTGGAAAGTTTTTTCAAAAACACGTGTAAAAAGAAAAAAAAAACTGTGTTTTCAGCAACGTTTCTTGCAACGGCGGCCATTTTTAAATATTGAAATTCCGTCGGGGGTTTTTAAAAAAAAAAAAAAACACGTGTAAAATCAAGCTACCAGCGTCGTTAATGAATTGACCGTTACCGTTAACATCTCTTTACATATCGGGTATTAATAAACGAATTCCTTGGTCGAAGTCGAAATTAAAATCTTAGTTTTAGAGATTGATATAGGAGTCCAATCGAAGATAAAAGTAAAAGCATTAGAACTATAGATAAATTCGCTTAAAAAAAAAAAAAATAATATTTACAAGCAGATATTCGAGCGCCGCCATTTTGAATTTTGACGCTTGTTCTAAAAATTTGTTTTCGGAAAACACGTGTGAAAGTACATTCGTTTTAATCTACCAACGTCAAATAGTGAGCGGATTCATTAAATATTAAAACGACAATAAATATACGTTCGAAAGTATTTTGAATAATAAACATTATTTGATAACAGACAACACATCGAAAAACCACGTTTTCAGTTTTAACTTCTCAGAAACGACAAGATAATCTCCGTTCGTCGACCATAGGAAAGGTTCTATACCTGCTCTAACGCGATTTCGTGTCTCCATAAAGCAATTCTAGACAAACCGTAATTAATATTTTTTCAAATAGTTAAATTTGAGGCGATGCAAATAATGCAGAATCATGTGTTTAGAATATGGCCTAAAAATGTCATAGACGATTCAATGGAAACTCAAGGTAGATCATACCTTGGCCTTGCATTTAACCGGGTATTTTTACTGGTGTGTCCTTTTGTAAGCCTAGAAAAATAAAGCATCTATATTAATATATATGTTTAAAGTACGAAGTCTTCTACTTACGAACCGTTTTTTCGGATATTTTCGTATTGTTCATTGGAGGTAATTTGGTTTTTAGAACGTGACCGTAAAACGTTTTAGTAATTATGTCTGAGCGTTACAAAACGGAATAAAACACGCATTTTGGGGTAGTTTTTTTTCTGCGTAAAAAGGAAGCATGTGACCGACGTAACGAAAGAATTTAAACCTTGTTGCCACCTGCAAGAGGAGCACGTGGTTTCGTTTGAATTTTAGCTGGTGGATCGACTTAAATCAAAACGTCAAGATAGACGCCAAATTCCATTTTTTAATAGGCATTATTATTAACATAGACTCGAATTTTACGAATTCGGGACGTTAGAAAATTAGACCGTTTAACTACCGTAAGTACGTTTATAAAGAGAGATATACAGAAATGATTGACGAATTTATCCATCCAATTTCCACAAGCAAATGGTAATTTATTATTTTTGCGAAGAATACATTCGCAAGAGAGCGTGTTTTATTTGGAGTACAAGTAATTCGAGTTTTTTAATTAACCACACGAGTTTAAAATTTTTAAACAGTAAGCCAGACAATTGATAACGGCCGGGGTCTGTATACAGCCATCATGACTTGAATTGCCTTTCAGTTAATTTCTCCATCACGACACAAGCAGCATTCTATGCTTTATAGGATTTTTTAATCAACAGGTTATTCATAACCCGTAAATGGTTGTCGTATTTTAAGGAAAGAAAAAAAAAATTATCGTCGAGGACGAACGAAAGTACTTAAGTTAAAAAGTAAATAAATAATTGGCGATAATAGGAGAAACTTATTAAAATGAGTTAACAAGCCTAGATTTTAAGCTGTCATTTCAATGTAGGTAGATGGTTGCAAAAATAAACGATAACAATCGGGCAGATAAAAATATCTTTCAACCATTTGGGTAATTCTGAAAAATCACGGACAATACGTTCAGTTAAGCTAGTTTTATGGGTTTTCATAGTAATAATATAATCCTGAAAAAGCTTTTAAATAATAAAAATGTGAAAGTTACTTAATTACTTTGAACGGAATGCCAGAAGACAACAAAGGAAATTTAACAATAGAATTCTACAATGCAAAAGGGTATTTTATGACCTACTTCTAATCCGTCGAACGGTCATCCGTTACAAATGCACTGTGGTTTTTTTTTGGGGAAAACCTAGAGATGTCTAGCAATTTTGTGACTTTTGACTTTTAAAAAAGGAATGAGTTCGAATCTCAGAGTATAGTTTCATTGGTTGCTTATATTTATTATAGCTTGGTTCGGTTCGGAAATTATTTCCAAATAGGGTCTTAAATATTTGAAATAACGGCATAATATTTTCGAACCCGGAATGCTGAGAAGATGTTACTTCAAATGAAATTTAATTATTGGAGAAACGACCGCGGGTTCAAATCCCAGCGAAGTAACTTCCGTTTCAGAGGCGTAGGCTCCTTCTAGCTGCATTTATTTAGTGGTAAAAATACTACCAAAAATAGAACTTAGTGTTTTAAGCTTCGAAAACAAGATTCCAATGTACGGGCGACTTGCATAGGCAGTTAAAGTCAAGACTGAGTGACCGAGTTCAGCGAACGAAAAAATTCTACAATATTATTGTCAAATTAATATGATTTTACAACAATATAAATCATCATATCAGTAATCATTCGTTATCGGAAACGAATTAAACTGGATTAAAAGTTTATAATAATAATAATAATTGGATGATTTTTATAGCGCCGTTTTTGTGAAAAATCACCTCGAGCGCGCGGTACAAATATTTTTAAATTAATTATGTACAAACAGATACAGAAGAACATACTTACCTGGCAGGTCGCTTCAGATGAAGACAGTTTTATTAGAAATTTTATTTTAAGAAATGGTAGTTTTACGCGATTATTTGTTGCTCCCATTCTGTTGATGTTACATTTATCAGAAGATTGGAGGCACAAAAGGAGTTGGTATTTATGAAAATACTTATAATTTTTAGGACCGGAAAGAATTCATAAAATGAATTTTAGGACTCGAAAATATCTATAAAACTACCTTAAAAATCGTAAGAAGCTTTTAATAAATATTAGCATTTTGTACACTTTGGTTATTTATAGTGGACGTGTTTGCGCACAGATGCGTGAATTTTTATTTTTACTTAGTTAATGATTTTAAGTAAGTATTAACCGGCTAGCTTAGCTAAGCAATTTACAGGTGAATTTCTTCAATTTATGGATACGATTGTCGATTGTCTGAAAAGATGCGATTTAGGTTTAGTTCCGAATTCTGTTGAGTCTTTGATAATTTTTAAGTCAAGAGCGGTTCATTCCGGACTTTAGGTCCTGACACTGCAAAAGCACGATCACCGAACTTAGTATTTTTAGGTGCGCGCTTTGATTCCTTCAGCCTGCCGATAGCTGATAACGCTGCTGACCTAAGGGTGGACTGCCGTTAGTTGGTATTTTCAGAAATACACAGTTCTAATAAGTAAACCGGAGCCATTCCGTTAAGTGACTTAAATACCATCCAGCAGAGCTTGAACTGGACTCTTTCAGGACATTTGAGGCAGTGGAGATTTTTGAGATTCTCTGACATATGAGAATATTTAGATACGCCGGTGATTAGATAAATCTTGCTGCAATGTCGAATACTGATTTCAATTTGTTAATTTGCTATTTGGGCAGACTCGCATATATTCCGTTGCAGTAATCTAGACGTGACACAACATACGAATTGATGAGTAGTTTAGTTGCTTCTGTTGGCAGGTTTATCCGTACTGCCTTTATTCGCCTCAATTGAAAGAACCCTGTACGTACAGTTCTGTTTACACGACCTTTAAAGGAAAAGTCTGCATCCAGATGGACACCAAGTAATTTAACACACGTCTGCGGAGTAATGTCACTTCCTGAAATATTTATAGGGGAGTTATCAATGATATGCTGACGTCTGTTTATGGCGGTCAAAAAAAAAAAAAAAAAATTTCACCTAAAACCAGCAGACCGGTTTCGTTTGTTTTGTTTATTTGTTTTTGTAGCTTTATTTAGATGTAAGCAAATTTTCATACATCTAGAAAAATTTTTCTTTATGTATATAGCACATGTTTTACGGAAAGTGCCAAGACTTGAGACTTCCTTTATGGAATTTAGTAGGTTATTATAAAGTTTTCCCCTTTTTTAAAACACGCTGTTCTGTGTACAGAAGAATACGGTGTGTACGGGAGAATACGATTTTTTTTAAACAGTTATTACTGACTGATCGGATGGATAAAATATTAATACTTAATCTTTTTATAAAGAATATTGTTTTTAAAAATACCTTTGAACGAAAAGTGACTAGCAACGAATAAGGGAAGCTTCTTCTTCCATCCTCTGATCTCTTGTTCCTTCTCCCACTCATAGCGCTTTCCTTTTTCCTCCTTCCCACATGTGTAAAAAACCGTAAAGTACCTTTACCATTTCAAGGGGACGCCTGGAAAAATAGTGATGTGTACATTCTTACATAATAGCCATTCGGAGTAATTAACCGGGTGGCTTAAAAATAATACATTTCAGAGCTTGGATTGATTAACATTTTTTCAATCTCCGATATCTTTTTTTAATGAATTTATAGCTACAACAACTAATAAGGTTTTCTTGTAGACCGGAATATAAAATACAAGATGGCGCCCAATAACATCATTCTGAAGGAGTGATAATGATCGGTTATGACGAATAATTAACCGTTAATTATTTTTTTTACTTTACGATAACCCAACGTGGGATAAATAAATACGCATATATTACCTTAATAATAATGATAAAAAAAAAGGAATATTTCCTCTCCAATATAGCTAAAGACAGTGCCAACGGCCAGGGAAGGGTTCTATCGGGATTCTGGGCTGGTGGAAGAGGTAAAAAGCTGGAATTTATGTCGGCTCGATGATCCAGGATATCTCTAGGACCGGACAGGTTCACGATGAATCCATTTTCCTTGATGTCTTTCCACGAATATTCGTCGTCAACTATATCGTTGCATTCTTATTAACCCTACCGGGGTTTCTGATGTAGGGTCGGAAGTATGTCTTGATAATTGATGTCCGGCTCGATGATTAAGTACATGTTCTGACACTAGTCAGTTGACCATATAATATGTATTCATGCAACCGATATCTAAAGACGCCAGGGTGTTGTGGTCAGTTACAGAATCACGACGAGATAATTACCCTTGCGTGTCTTTCATAAGATATTCGTACATTACAATCTTATAACATAAACATATATATATATATCATATGCATATCTAAAGACGCCAGGGTGTCGTGGTCAATTACAGAATCACGACGAGATAATTACCCTTGAGTGCCTTTCAATTCCACCCCTATAACATATATATATATATAATTCTATAAAACTAATTCTCTTTTGCAAATAGTGATACTTCAAATAATTTCGCTCGCCCTCTGTGAAACCACCTCTCTCTATATAAAATTTATTATTCTTTTTCATTGGCCTGCATAAGTAGGTAAAGTTAATTCATCTTAGTATCGTTTCGCTTCTCAATCCCACGAATGCCCATTAATTGTATATTTCTAATATTTATATTATTTTGCTTTCATGTTGTTGCTTCATCTTGAGTCTTTTCATCCTGGCTGAGGGTTGTGATCCTGGCTCCAATTTCCAGGATGGGAAAGACGGCTTCAATCTTTGCATGGAGAGATGCAGACATAGACGTTCGAGGCGCCAAGGATGCCCGATCACTCCGACCTATTTTATAATAATAAACACTGTATTTCACTATGTAAAACATGTACCTTTGCGGCCTAGGTTTTTAATGCTGAATCTCTTTGTGGACGACTTTTCTTTTGCCTATAGTTAATCAGGGTTTCACTTTAAGGGGGTTATTATCCTAAAAACCTACATAAGGAGGGGAGGGTTTTTATTTGCGTTGACGGGGAAGTGTTATGAAGCGAGTCCCTAACAAACTAAAATTGAAAAACCGCGGACCAGGAATTAACGATAAATAAACATGAGTTGTCTATGGCCGCTTCCTTTGGGAGAGGGAGGGGGTAGGCGACCACGAGGGACAGTGGAGGATTGGAGATCTTGCCTGGAGAGCCGACCTGTCCGCTGCCTACCTGCTTCCAACAACAAGGGTTCCGTTCCAATTTACTTAGTTATTCATTTGCCTTTTGCTTGTAGATAAAACTGAAATCATTTAAACTCATTCAAATTCTGTCTATTTTTTAATAACCTGCAGTCGTTCACAGAAAGGTTAAAGCTTTTCCTAGAGCCTTTAAATTCCGCTATAAATATATACGCCTGCCTACCAGGTATTTTATATAGCAAAAGAGAGTTGTTTTTATTTTGAATTCCCTATTCCTGTTTATATGTATCTATTTATCTATCTATCTATCTATTTATATGTATTTGTTTTTATTAATGATAACTAAGCGGTAATTTCGAGAATCGCCCATCAACGAACTGACAACACGACTAAAAGACGGGTGTATTACTTCTCGTATACATCCCTCTACCCTGAGAAGAGCTAGTTTGGGGATATTTTATATATTAAATCTATTGGTGAACTTTACTAAGATTGCCAATACAAATGTGCTTACGTAACGGAACGAGGTTCTGTGGCCTGTGACTGTGGCCTGTGACTGTGGCCCGAGGTTCTGTGGCCTGTGACTGTGGCCTGTGACTGTGGCCCGAGAAATTCGGTACTGTGACAGTAGTAATTCTAGTTAGTACCTAGAATCTGTTGAAATTTAAAAAATAAAAATAAAATATTCACTCAACATACACATACGAGCGATTTATTTTCTTGGACAGCTAATTATGCGAGTGTATCGTATTGCATTGTATCCGTTTAACTTAACAGATTCGATTTTATTTCAAATTTTTTGGAGAGCAAAATTGACTTAAATGCTGATCACAAAGAGCAAAATTTTCAACCAAGTTCATGTGACTCTGTACCTTGATCGTTCGAATTTGAAATAAATCAATCATTGAAATATTTACTTCCCAACTCCGCTGTTTGATCTATTGTGCTATTCGTTTTGTCTGCGGTTTATTCAGCGGTTTTAGCAGGTTTTTTATATATTTTTTCCGGCAATCACTGATTGATACGACTCAGCGGTAACTACATTTGGGGAATCTGGGGTATTCCGCTCGGTGTTGTAAATCCGCGTTTGCTAGATAATAGCACGAGGGACACTGAAACCTGATTACTTCATACGACATGCTTCATCCGTATATATATGGGTATCAATAGACATGCGGTGGGTACTCATACAGGGTGCCAATAAAAGTAAGCTGTAAAACAACCCGAAGAAGAAATTCGGCTGTTCCAACTTTTTATCTTTTAGTTGAGTCGTTTATTTAGAGTAAGGGGTCGAAAATTAATTAGATTATTATGAACATAATATGCGCGCAGCTTCTTTAAGATTACAAATAAGATATTTTATATTTTTCCGTTCCACACTAGTATGCCATACTCAACACAAATATAACACGGAACCATAATCATGACGTTCACCCACATAACATTATTTTGTTCTTGTCAAAAGAGGGGGACTTTAGAAAACTAACAGTTTTGGAAAACAAACCTATGCGAATAATTTTATGACGAAACAAATATTCCACAATTAAGAAATGCTATGTATATACTTAAATGTAATAGTTTTTCTCTTTAAAATGTTTAACGGCCAACAAAATTCCGAATTCTTGAGAAACATTAACAAACATCAACACAGACATAACCACTCTAAAAGAAGAAGAAATGAAATAACACTTCCCTTTCGAAAGAAAACAAAATCGTAAAACTCATTACTATA
Source organism: Halesus radiatus (assembly GCA_022606495.2). Lineage (NCBI taxonomy): Eukaryota > Metazoa > Arthropoda > Insecta > Trichoptera > Limnephilidae > Halesus > Halesus radiatus. The sequence goes on from JAHDVE020011194.1 coordinate 90,104, forward strand.
TATGTTAGAGCCATGAAGATCTTCCAAGAAATACCGGCCAATATAAAAATAGGGGAAAATGTTTTGAAATTTAAGATTGAAGTGACGAAATACGTAAAGTGCAATTTTAAATATCGTAATTTTTAAAGTTTGTAATTCTTAATTGTAATAAATGTTTGTGTGTAGATATTATGTTCATATTAGAAAATATGTAAACAATGAACATGTGTTCTTTTTTAAGTTAAATCAAAAATCAAATAAATAAATATATATATATATACGACAACACCACAAACTACACATATCAAAAATACACTAGACAAAATACGGACTGAAATCATTAGAATACATTGCCTAAACCAGTTATAAAAAGTTGTCTGAGGAATTGAGATAAGTGTGCGCTTTGGACAAATCTCGAAATGGTGTTCTAAAATCGTATTTTATTTTAATGCTATTTATTATAGGTACCAAATCTGTTCTGATAGCCTTTCTTTAAAACATTGCTATGTATTTCTACTGTATCTGTATGTTTCGGGTCTGTACATTTATTTATATTATTTTCCTTTTGTTCATATATATATATACGAGTATATATTAGTGGTGGGCGAAGCGGCTCGGTTTACTGAGCCGGATCACTAAATCAGCTCTCTGTAAAGACAATCCACATGAAAACTGGACAAAAAAAGTATCGTGTATGTAAGGACGTCTTTATGAGGGCCAAGGTAGCGAAGGAGAGGGAATGGTGCGGGGGAACGCGAACCGTCATTCAATCGAGCCGGATCACCGAACCGGTACACTACAAAGAGCTGATTTAGTGATCCGGATCACTAAACCGAGTCGCTTCGCCCACCACTAATATATATATATATTTTTTATATTTTCATTTACATATGTGCATTGAAAATTCTGTGAAACCTAATATTACATCGTAATAATTAACAGTCCCGTAATGGGTTGAATTGATAACTCATGGAAGTTCAACATACTTGAATGTCGTATTTAAAATTAAAAATATATAATTATTACTACCAGCGGCCGCATCTGTAAATTAAGAATAATAACAATTACATGATTTGTATATATTTCCGCCGTTTTTGTGAAAAATCACCTCAAGGGCGCGCTAAGTAGAACATAAAGGATTTGGTTCCTGTTTACATGGGTAATTGTATCTAAAATTGAATAGAAATACTCATTATTTACCAGTTTTTTTTTCAAAAATCATGTCTTAGAAATTTTTATACGAAAAATTCTTGTTGTTTTTTAAAACTATATTTTAATTATTAAAATTTTCGTTATGTTAGGCTTCAGGCCATTCAGTTCAATTCTTTTCCCATAAAGGTTGTAATTAGAAGTAGAAAATCAAAAAAAAAAACTTTCCGCCCCTCTTACCTGCCGAAAATTATGAGTTTATTTAGTATTTTTTTACCATTTTTCAAGCCGCCTTAATTTCAAAGGCAATTCTTAAAATGTATTTGTTGTACGTTTTATTCGCCACCCGGTGAAATATATATTAAGGTAAGTTCACACTTCGGGACGTGCCTCTGCTGAATGGAATTACTTTTTGGTTATACTTCACACTCTCTTCGTGTGTTTTCCCTTCAAGGTGACGCCAAATAATATCTGCTTTGATTTATGCTGAGGTGAAAAAGTGTAATGGAAGGGTCCAGAGCGATACTCGCAAGTTATTCAGGAACTTGTGTTATTGCGTCGTGCGTAGCTGTACAAACAGAAAAGCGCAGCCTTTGTTTATTTTCTGTGGGTTAAATACATATATAAGTTCTTAATATTGTTATTTCTTGCACGATTCAAGCTGGACTTGATAAACCTGTCTTTAAATAAAGAAGAGCCCAGAATAAAGAAATGACAAAGAAACGCAGTTAAGAGGTAGAGTTAAGAGGTAGAGGGACGTCGAAGAGGGATTATTTATAAATCCTAAATAATGATAATATTATTACGTAATTCGGTAAATAAAATGTTTTTAAAAAGAAAAATATTTAATGTGTATTTTGAACATTTACATACGCTGAGCATATATCAAAATCAAATCAGAAATATGACCTTTTTCTAACCGCCCTACGTATGATTTTGTAGCAAGAGTCATACCAAAGATTTCAAGAGTCAGCAAGGGTGGAAGATAGTCAACTACCACAGAGGCTTTTTTGTAATGTGCCTACAGGGTGAAGGAGTATTGAAATCTGCCCTTCGATAATTGTAGGGTGTTGTTGTCAATACCGCATCCTTCGGCAGACAGGAAGACAGAAGTAGTTCTACTAGATCAGGACTCTCCAAGGAAGAAATCAGAAGCATTAATAATAAAATCCAAATATTTAACTCTGTCAAGAAATACGTTTAAAACATTCTCACCAAAAAAATGTAATCTTACAAATATTCTATAATTAACGTTTTTCCATAATATTTTTTTTTCTAAATCAGCAATGCACAATCTTTATAGCCGGAGGGCCAAATTATCAGTGTTAAATTTGTTTGTGGGCCGCTGGTGTAGGGTGTCTGCAGCTTGACATGGTTAACTTTTCAGTCGATGGCGTCAGTAGTGTGGATTTTTGGTATGTATGTATTCTGTAAATTGCTAACTATTTAATAAATCAAATGCGTATTTAATAAACAAAGCGCCGCATGGGTAAATTTTTCGGCTTCGGATAAAACCAATAAATACTATTTCATTATATTGAAATATTAAGTGACATGTAAAAAAAGCTTGTAAATTTTGGGGGCTGATTAAAAATATTGAAGACTGACACAAAATTGCAACCGTCACATATTTATTTATACTAAGAAATTAAAACGGTCGCTAAAAATACTTAATAATAGAAAATAGCAAATAACTTCTGTTACTTATGTTTTCAGTAACAACATTTGGTCGCGTACCCATTACAAATATCGGGCATAGCTGAGACAAAGAAAGCGCCGCAAGCAAAAATTTTACTAGGCCTAAAGGTCAAACCAATAAATGTTATTATAGAAATATCGCAAACTTTTGATATTTTATTTAGCCAAGTGGGACGTATGAAAAGGCCCGCGAGTCACCGGTTGTGTTTCACTGTTCTAAATACGTATTTTTTAAATTTATTTATAATTACATCAGTTACGGTATACAACTTTCACTAAATAAAAAAAATGTCTCTTTATACCACATTTACTATACATATTAATTGTTTTTGTGTTTATTTCGTAGAACTCCATTTAATTTTTTAAAAATTAAATTAAATCAAATTTAATAGTGTTATTATTAAGTTCTGCAAGTATTTTTAGTTGTTATTATTGTGACAGCTGTTTCGGCGTTTAAGGCCATTTTGACAGTTTGTAAATGGCCTTAAATGCCGAAACAGCTAATAACAATAATAAAAACTAAAAATACTTGCAGAACTTAATAATAACATTGTTAAATTTGATTTACATTAAATTTTTAAAAAATTTACTATACATGTTAAATTTTCCTTAATCAAACTGCAATGTACTTACTACATCATGTATACATATATGTATCATAATATTATATTATTTAACCATTCACAATGAACGTGCACTCCTCTTCCATCCACAAGCAAATGTTTCTAATGGAAAAGTAGTCATAAATATGAGTTGTAAAATTATGAAAAAAATAGAACATATATTTTTTTTAGCACCGAACAAGATGACTGCGGTAGGGACTATTTGACCTCACGATCTTCAGGGCGTAATTAGTTTTTAGTAAACCTGTAAAGAACAATATCACTTATCTTTATTAATGGTCGTAAAATTTTAGAAATAGTACATAATAAAATATAGAACTCAAAAATAAATAAAAGTTCATGTAATAAATATGTTAAAGTTGCTCTTAAAACCCTTCCTGTTTATGACCACTACTTTGGCTTAGGTACGTTCCTGTTCAGAGTTAATTTGGAGTTTTTATGACAAAACGACAGTACATAAAATTAAAAATAATATTCGTGCCATTCGTGGTTGTATTATTATAGAAACGTGATTAATTTGAAAGATTGAACCGTTGATTCAATACATCATTTACGTGCTCATAAAATCTTATAAAATAAAACATACGTTTTAGTAAGCCTTTGTTTACAAATAATCAAAAAGGTTTCTTTCGCTCGGGGTTTAAAATAGTTCTAAATCTAGAATAGTACCTACCACTAATATTTTAAGATCATGTTTTTGTACTTGACTTTGACTTTTTTTGTGCAAAGGATCGTAGACGTAGCTCATTAATGTTTTCTGGTGCAATATTAGTGGGATTTTCTCAGGAATTGTTGTTCACAAGCTTCAAGTTTCTTCTGAAAAAAATACTCTTTGCTATTTATAAATTTATGCAATACTTATAACAAATAATTAGTGAAATTCATATTTTTAGAATTTAACACGTAAAAACATGACGGGTGATTTTCGGTGTATTTTTAGGTTCGTAACCCTTCTTAATAGAACTTTCAATCCCGGGATCTCGAGAACCGGGATCCGGGGAATCCCGAACCTTTATCGGCACCGTAATCTCGGTGCTGCGCTTGTCTCAATCCCGGGATTTTTGTTTGCTTTCACGGGTTTGTTTCAACCGTAGGAATGTGTGTGTGTTTTTTTTTAATTATCGGCATTTTATGTCGTTTATTGCGCATTATTCATGCGATATTGGGATACAAGTCATAAAAATTTTAGCGTACGTGTATTTCTTCCCTGTTTCTTAGAAAGTAAGGAACGTTTTATAGAAGCCTTAAAAACATTCACTATTTAATCTTGTGACATCACTACTAACAGCTTGATTGACTTAACTTCGCATTTAGGGGCTTCGCTAGTGTGGATTAGATTAATACAAAAAAAAATCTTTCTATTTGATAAACAATTGGTTTGATCGTATTTTCATTATCCTCCTAATTAACAAGGTTAATCATATCGAGCTTTACTGTATTTTTATTATTCTTCCCGTCTTTCTTTATCACGTGGTAGAAATACTGGGCAAATATCTTCCTTCGGCCCCTTGTTGTAAGATGTTGCACAAATTGTTCACAACGTTATTATATTTATTGCACATTTCAGAAAGAGCACGTTCCAATTCATATTTTAAAATTACCCGTAGCGATGTCTCTTAGGGCACCTTCCAGGATCTGGGTTTCAGGTAGTAGCAGCTCCCATATGTCGCCGTACCCGCAATATACGACAATACCAATAACGGCAATAACTGTGCTCGATAACATCGCCCACAACTTATGTGTTCTCGCCCGCGCTGACAAAGGGAAACTATGAAATTAATATATAAAATTCTGCCCTGAGCCGCGTGCAGAAAAAACATAGCGCTCATAGAACTACGTGTTTGTTTGCGCAATGTTCCTACCATGCATGTAATATATTTTTAAAAGTTTGATCTGTTTTGTCTACTTGCATTACTTTAAAACAGGCGAGCTCTGAAAGCGGGGACTGATTAATACGAGTCTTGTAGATGCCCAAATGAAATGAAGAAAGAAAGATTAATGAAGACAGCTCGTTCCATATTCGTGACCTTATTCAAAAGTTAGAGAAAAAAAACTACTTGATCTCATGCCGTGCTCATGGTAATACTGTTTTTCGGGGAATGCTTGCTTCTACACCCCCCGAGCAGGCTGCACATTACGAAATACCCCTTAAACAAACTCAGAGTTATATTTTAAATCTAGATGGAAGGAGACGGAAACCCAACTGATAAGAATGATCAACAAATAACTGCCCCCTTTTCCTATTGAAGATTGTCTATAATCAGAGCAATATTTTACCCCTCTAACTGCGAACAGGAATCCAAAAGTTTAAAGCCATAAAGTGGCTGTCAATTTCAGTTATATGAAACTATTTAACAAAGCACTGTCCAAAAACCCCGCGTTTTAGTAAAATAAAGTTGGTTTTAATTTTAAATAAACAAACTGTGTGTTACTCACTGACACAAAAAAAAAATTAAAAAATTTCTTTCTTTTTATTGTATAATGTTAATTATATACAATGGTAACTTATACCCGCTAAGCCACTGCAAGTAGTTTGTCAGCAGGAGTTTATTTCTACAATATTATATAATACGATAATAAATAACAATCATCATACAAATGTAGGGCAAAATTAGGATATAGAGGCGCATGCATGTTGTGATCAATGTACATAAGTTGGATAAAAAAATTAAAAAGAAAAAAATAATGGAAACAGCATTACATTTTTGTTAATGAGATACTTGAGTCCAATTTTATAACAGCGATTTAAATAATATTATAAAAATATCAATATCATAAAAAATATCAAAATGATAGAAGTACCGATATTATATAAATATCAATATTATAATAATGTCAATATTTTAAAAATATCAACATTTTAAATATCAACATTATAAAAATATCAATATTATAAAAAATATCAATATTATAAAAATACCAACATTGTAAAAAATATCAATATAATAAAAATATCAACATTATAAAAACATTAATATTACAAAAATATAAACATAAAATATAAATATTAAAGTATCGGCCAGTATTAAATAAATTGAGAAATAAAATGTATAATCGTACATAAATAAAACAGCAGTACAGGTTGGTTACAGTGAGGATAGACTTAATATAATAGTAACCACAATTTTTATTTTTTTTAATGATACCCGCAGCTATTAAGTAAATATACAATCAAGGAAACCATCATATTTGTTCAATAGGCAATGTAAGAAAGAGGAAAATAGCGTAAATACAGCAGATATCGAAGAGCTATACAACCAAGGAGACCGTCATATTTGTTACCATCAATACACAAGGTTACTTTCCAAAAGCCAGCACTTTAACATCAGTGAGAATTTCATCATAGAGCAATTGTTTTTAAATTCGTACGGAAATTTGTTAAACATAAATGGTACAAAGTATTCAAGGGTTCGTTGAACATATTTATTTTGAAATATTGGCACTATCATTCCTATATTTTGTGTGAAACGTGTACATTATCCATCACTACCTTATATGGACTTTCAGATATATGTTGCAGTAGAATTTTATACCACAAAAGACCACGAACAGGTAATACATTAATTGATTTGTACATGATATCAATGCCTCGCCTTTGCTTAAAAACTGTCTTTTATTATTCAATTCATTATTTATATAGTTAGAGAAATCCTGAAGTATCATTTCTGTACTTTTTTTTTGAAAACCAAATTGCTTGGGATCTATAAAAGGAAAGCACTTCAAGTATTTAGTTACTTTTGAAGATTTTGTGTTTTTCGAGAATCTTTTCTAAAGCGGGTAATATAGTAATCGGTCTATAGTTTCCTACAGTATGTTTTTTATCAGTATGTTTCCCATTTTCGTAAATAGGTTTGATAATACTACATTTGAGTTCATCTGGTTTACAGCTTGTGTTAAAATTGTGTTGATCATATGGGTTAATATAGGACCCAAAATATCAGTGTCTTTTTATGTCAAACATTCGAATATTGTCTACGCCAGGGTACTTTGAATTTTTGAGAAGTTTTACTGTACTCAATATATCTGCGAGTGATGGTCGTCGTATATACAAACTTTGCGGTGACACTATCGGGACAATATTTGACGCCTTAAAGTTAAAGTTAACGTACCATTTCGAAGGCTGGAGGCAAATATCACGTGATACCCATTTTGACACCAGCTTTGGTGCACTGCCGTTCACATTTGTTTCACGTGATTTTAACTCAGGTAAGCAAATTACAACACTCATAAAAAGGGTCAAACTAAATACTCTAACAAAATATTCGGTTTTTATGAACAAGCCGAACCTTTTGACGTAGTAGCTGTTTTACTTAAATTGGCGGCATGTCTAGCTCGCCCCCGCCCCCCTTATTTTGGTTTTCCCCCCTGGCGTGTTAGCGCGTCTCTATATATTATTTGCTCTCTGCTGGTCTCCTACGAGTCCTATGGGACTGCATTAAAAAATTATGTATGTGTTTTTAAGACATTTTAACTCACTCCGGCTTGTTTACCCCGAAATAAAAATATTTTTCTATTCCATTCCCGAAGGACTACTGACCCCGTTGCATGTTTGCGGGTTTGTGGAAAACTCGAAAGTCCGATTCGCCATCTTCCCGTCATATTGTCTCAGCAAACATCTTTTCCGCTAGCTTATGGGATGCTTTCTAGCGAAAGCTCTCCACTTCCAAGGACTTGTATAACCCCGTCCACCTATAATACATTCTAGACAAAGTAGTAATTTTATTATTATTACAGTTCTCTTTCATTTTAATTTGTCTTTACAATCGATTTCAAAACTTTGAAATCTTTATCAGAAATAGGCTTGTTGCATGTACCTACGGGTGAAAAAGCATTTATACAAAAAAAATTGAGTTAAGGTAATTTGTTCAAATCTTTCTATATGAGTACTCGTAAATTGGCTATTAGTTTTTGGTACGTCGGTATATTGAGTTCTGTAGTTGATTCCAATCGTCTTCTTCTCTTAGTTATTTCACATATCGGAGATGTTCCACAATATGGGCAATCTAAGCAACCCTGAAACAATTCCGTAGAACTGCACCCGTACCAGTCACTTAGGTTACGAAGTGATTATAAGTGCTTTAGATTTAGATGACGTAAACAAATAATGCATGTTAACATAATTTACATAATCGTTTCTCTCACGGACATTAATCAGTATTAAATTAAGTGTCTATTAGCCACATAGGTACCAGGAATATGGGTTACTCCATTTATGTGCACATGCTTAAATAAATAGAAGACAGAGAATTATTGAAGAAGATAATATGAACATAACCTAAATGATGAAATCGGAAAAAAACAACAGAAAATAAAAAGATTTCAGTCGCCAGGTCCTGGGTTCGAGTCCCAGATGCGACTTTTTTTCTGTTGTTTTTTTCATGTTTCATCTTTCATTTCGGTTATGTTAATATTATTTTCTACAATGATTGAATATTACAATGATGTTTTTAAATCTCAATAAAAATAATTAATAATTTAAAATAGAAGGTAGAGAATTGGGCTCCAACCATTTTCATTTTTATGTCCCAGTGCTGTGCGCCTTCTTTCCACATTTGAATTGTAAACGATGGAAACGTGTTGCGTCATTTTTTCATTTATGACCATGAATTTTGGCAAGTCAGGGTTTATATTCTAAATTTATTTTTTCTGTAGGATTACAAGTATATTACAAAAAATAATTACGCAAATAAAAATATGTGATATTATGTCACTTCATATGTATGCGGCAAATGTAATACGGATTTGAGAGAACATCTACGTAGGTACCTATGTATTAAACTTTACTATAACTATCTACTAACTTATTGTTTCCGTCTATCAGCGATACTACTAATAACTCATATATATTGAATAGTGCATTGAAAAGGACGATTTCTTCTCTTAAATATAACCATAGATGGGATTATGATATTCTCAAGTATATCAATTTTGTATGGCTGAGAGAGTGGGGAGGGGGAGGAGATGAGATATAGGAAGATTTGGAAGTATCCGTATATTCAGACCTGGTAACTAAATAGTATAATGCCATATCAAGCAAGAGTCTGCTTGGTAGCTTTCACTAGGGCTTACTTTGATCATTTACCAGTCTGCAAACATATAAAAAATATCTTACTTCATGTGAAAGTTAAATGATATTCTAAAAATGACAAAAAAGTAACACAGGTAGTTTGGAACGTGTATTCTTCATTTTCGAAGCTATCTTTATATAAAGCTATATTATAGACGTTTATTTCCCCCGCACGATCCATGAACTATCTCCATCAACTCTATTTGACGGTCTCTGTGGTTGAGTAGTTATGATCCTTGGCTACGAATCCAGGGATCGCGTAAATTTTATTGATTAAATTTGGTTATTTCACAATGTATTCATTAAAAATAATATGTAGTTGTAGATACTGTCAGCATCGCCCTGGTAAAATACCACCATTCAGAATCGAAACTTTGCTTGAATAGACTTTATTTGGTGACCGTATTTGGTGACCAAATCTGAATAGCCACACAGTTTACCACCGTCCTTCTTCCCCATCTCCCTCCCCTCCACAATACTCTCAGCCTCACAACAAACCCCAAGTGGGGATGCAATAGTTTCACTGGCAATAAACGGTTTGGAGCAGTTGGAACTCTTGTGTGACAACGTAAAAAAAATTATGTATTTATTTTGCCTTAAATTATTATAATAGATATTAGCAAAATTTTGCTACATGTAGATTGTGAATAGTGTAGTGTCGAGTAAGAATCGTGTATACTGTAAATTATTTATTCCTGTGCTGACATTAAAAATAAGAAGATTTTACGATAGACTAACGTGGGAAATTACTCATATGTAAAACACAAATAAAACAACACTTTTTATTGAGACTTTTTAGAAGAACTGCTTCGATTTGTAACAAAATTCTTTGTAAGCACGTTAAGGCAGTTACCGTCAAAAGTATGCACTGTCTTCAGCGTTTGACGCGAGCCAAGTGGTAGGCGATCGGCAGAAGTGTTTTTGTGTGAAATCTCAGCGCCTCTGACAGCTGTACGGACTTGTTGAATTCATGAAATTGGTTAAGGGATTTTTTTTATTACTCGCGCGGCAGGCACCGGGTACTAGGTGCGACTACCGCTACTCGCCTGCCATTTGTCGTGGTAAATGTAGCACGTGTTTCCCTAGGGGAACAAAAGATCGCGTGATTTTTTTCTCGCTTGACAAAAGAACGAGATGTCGCAGCGGAACTTGTTTGCGTTGATGATGAAAAAACTATCGGCGAGAATACTTCATGAAGCTTGGTTAAGATTCTGTCACATGTGCTAAATATTCACAAGACTGTTGATGTTATAGCTTGACACACTTAACTATGCAGTTGAATTTGTAGAATACTTTGAGATGGGGAAGGAAAGGTTTTGGACTTTCCAATCTAGTCGAAAAGCTTTCCTAAAGCAGAAGCGTTTCTTAAGAGTGGTCTTTAGGACGATACTTAGATTACATTGCACTCTGGAATGATTGGCAAATACACAATATCATAATTTATTCGTCTATATTCGTGAATAAACTCATAAAAATCGAAAGCATTTGTATTTTCCCTCGCTGGGATTTCAACGAACTGTGTGATTTTGAAATCTAAGGTAGTACTCCCTAGAGCCCATTATCACATGACATTGTTCTGTCAGATGGAACCTTGTTATTCCAAGAGCACGATCTGGCTACACAGCCAAGGAACTTACAACTCTGCTACGCAGGTTGCCAAGTTTGTGGCCCAGTTTGCATTAAATAAGGAAAATTTTCAAAAAGCTGTTTTATATAATAAAGGCTGTTTTTGAAATAGCTCTGACGGTCCGGTGAGGAACGAACTTTTCACTCGCTACTGGAGTCACTGAACAGAAAAGTCCCACAATGGATTGCGTTGCAAACCGTTACCTTATTTTAGCAAACTTGACTTTTCTGTGCAGTGTCTGCAGTAACGAGTGAAATGTTCATTCCTCACCGGACCATCAGAGAGTGGGCATACATGGTATACAATTATGTACAAAAACAAAAAAAATGTCAAAGTATTAAATGGCAAATTTAGCTTTTTGATATTATAGGTACATAAGTCACCCTTATTTGGGACTGTTTCCATCATTGAACTGCATCCTAAGGTTGTCGAATCAAAAATTTGGCTGAATAATACTCGTTCCCCGTTTAAACGGTGCCCTAAAAATAATAAAATCTAAATAAATCATCTGCGCTGTGCTTTCCTTTATTCGGCAGAGATTATTGTCCGGGTGTTCGCGAGGGGACCGTCGCATCGGGGTCGGGACCCGCGAATCGAGAAATCACTTCAACCCAGGCCAGGACACTGGAACAAATCGGCCTCTTGTTTGTATAAGACCCTCCTATATAATTTTATTATATGCCATTATACCTATAGCGACTCAAGAGGGCGCGCGCCTGCGTACTCTGAATGTTTGGCGAAATTCGCGAAATTTTCATGAAAAGTGATATCAATTTGTGTCGTCAAAATTAATAAATGAATAAGAATTTCTTTGTTTAAACCACTATTTTTAATATATAAATATCAACATGTCTCAGAAGTAATGCTCCCCTCATCAGGATAAACAGTATAATACGAATAATGACAAGTATAGACTAATAATAAGCAAATAAAACAAATTACAAACATGAACAAAAAATAACAAGAGGTGATGAAAGTAGGTAAGTAATTAATTAAAAGAGTGAAAAAATATTATGTAAAACAAAAAAATTATGTAATAATTAAAAAAAAAAATTTTTTAATTAATATAAATAAAATCAAGAATACAGCAAGGCAAAAAAAAAATAATCGTAATTACTGTTAAAATTTATATTAATAATGTTATAAATATAGTTATGAATGTGAAACTAAATTTAAGAGATAACTATTAATAAAATATTTTTGATTATTAATAATAGTTAATTGACTATTAACACTTTTTCTAATTTCTAAAATTTCAAATTTATCTAATTTTACACCAGTTGTATGTAAAAATTTTAAACGTTTATTTATGTCAAAACAATGATTTGTTTCCAAAATATGGTTGGCAATTTCAGAATAACTAGGTTTTGCCTATTGGTTTGTATTGCGAAGTCAACCGCGACTGACTGCTTTGTAGGGAGGTTCGCACCCGATTTGACCCACTATGAGCCTTACTCTCTTTGAAAGTCGATATGTTTACGGTGTATTTTGGCGTGCCAACGCGTTCCACGTCCCGTTTTGACTGCGAATCGACCTTATTGTGTTCGGCTTGAAGACGATTTTTGCTCGTAGGTGCCGTATCTGAATCGCTGGCCAGACCGTATTAATCCTTATTGTGCAGGGAATTAAAGGAGTGCAAGGTCGATTTTTCCCTGCAGATCCCGCACTGAATTTCAAAATTTATCGTATTACCATTTTCAGAAGAATGATTATTTATAGAGACCTTAGATACTCCTTAACCTAGTATTAAAATTTCATGAAGATTTTTTTAAAGTCATTAAAATAATGACAGTACGTTACGTTTTCGACATGAAGTTAGCTGTGCTCCATTTATGGCTATTCAAGCTTATCAATACAAAGAATTAAAAGGTGTAATATTGCTTTCTTATTTTAAAATACCAAAATATCGCATGAAAGTATGAGTAATTTTTAAAAAAATGCGAATTTCGCATTATTCGCGTAATAGCAAAATGTGTGTTTTTTTCGCGTTAATATGATGAAAATCGCGTTATTCGCTTGAAAATAGCAGAATTTGTGTTTTTCACGTTAAGATGATGAAATTTGAGTTGTCGTAAACGCGAAATTTTTAGGATTCTGTTTATAACGTATTTATATAGGAGGATCTTATATAAATATGAAAGTCGATTTGATTCAGTGTCCTGGCCTGGTTTGAGGTGGTTTTGGTACCCTGCGATATCATTCGCAAAGGGGCCGCTCATTACACAATTAATACTTTCATTTGAATGCCCACCAATTATTCATCTTGGACTGAATTATTAGGGACAAAGATTACTATTAAAACCACTCCGAATTTTTGTGAAAATATTATTATGCAGTAGCAAGTTTTTTGAAGGTGTTAGGAATAGGGAACTTACTTATCAACATGACCTGGAACTCTGCAACTTTGTATACATGGGTATCTCTTTCAACGTGCTAACCGGTTTTAGTGGAATCGTGTAATTCGTCAGGGAAGATTTTTTTTAGTTGCTTACAGCACAAGAGCTCAAATTATACGGAGCCGGGGGAGCTATGATATCCTCAATATGAGATATGTTGCGAGACTGAAGGAATTCTGGATGTGAAATAGGAAGGAACATATTTTCCATTCATATCTAGTCACTAGCCACGGCGTTTGTTATAAATGGTTATAGTGTATTTAAAAAGTATTCCACCAAAAATTATAAAAAATTCTAAAAAGGTGATAAAATTACTTACAATTCCATTAGAAAAATATTGAAAAACATTCTTATTTCTTATCGCTGAAGGATATCTAAAAGATCTTTAACTCACTTTCAAAATGACGTTTCGACCTGTAAATAGTTGGGTACACCTAGAAATTTCATACAGAAAAAGCTGTACCAATGTTACGGCGTCAGAGATCACCGTTCAAGGCTTATCACTGTTTCAGACAAACAAAACTTGTAAATAAAACATGTCTCAAAGTCTAGTTGCATAGACATTATAATCACATGCATCATTTAAACAACTCACACATATAGGTAATCAAACATAATGTTTCGGTCTGGATAAAAATAAAAGGTACGGAATTTTTTATAACTAATGACACTATATAAAACATAACACAATAACATTTATATTAGATGTAAGTATTTTGTGTGTGTGTGTTTTTTTTGTCTTTCTTACAATATTATAATAATAATATGATCAATTCACAAGACGTGAACATCTCAGCACAGGTTTTTCCGGTGAGGTGTTCCCGAAACACTGTAATATGTAAATCGTTCTTACTTTACATTACGTGATATTATATATATAGCGAAATATTGTTTATATTATGTATTAATTTAACTGTGAAATGAAAAGAAATAAATAAATATGCACTTATAAGACAACCTTTTAGCGCCAACTTCTTTATTCAGAAGTTTCTGTTAAACTTTATAATATTATTATTGTTGACTGAAAGGACGGCTTATCTTTCTCGTATTTAAATCTCTTTATTTAAGGATTTTAATCGTGGGATCCAAAAATCTCATCGCATCTGGCTTTCAAGGTTATTTATGTAATTCACAAAAAAAATATATCGAGAAGTTTAAAAAAATTTATATATTTCTGACTAGTTAAAAACAGATTATAAAACATGGATTTATATCCTAATGAGTTGTGAAAATATAATTCCAGAGAAGTATATACGGATGTTAAAACGAGAGAATATAAAAAAGAAAACACACAAACAAATTAGTTAGTTATTCTATTTATGTTATCAGTATTTTTTTATGTTTGGTAAGAAATGTTGGAGTAAAACGAAACAACTGATTTTTTTATCAAACAGCAAGGTTTGGATACATTTTCCTGCCCATGAAAAGCTCCCAGGAGAACTTCATTAACAGTATTTTGTGTATCTATTTAAAATTATCGCGCCGCACCTTAAAGTTAGGCGCAATGTAAATTGTGTGTTGAGCTAGCGAATACTGGAATGGTGCACAACTACTGAGGTACTGAGTAAATACAATATTGAGTGTGGTAGCTTACCTCTGGTTTGGTGGCAAAAAATAATAATACGTTTGAGAGGATTCACTGTTTTAACTTTTGAGTTGCTAACTAACCAAATAATACATACCATTCGTACTCGCATACATAAACGGTATTGCTATTTGACTAGTATTTCAATGAAATTAGTTCATACGTGCGCAGCTTTTATACTTTGCCGACTTTTCGCGTGAGATTAATGTAAAAATGGATTAAAACGATTTTTCAGACATTTAAATTATGCGGTTACTCAACCAAATGTTTACTTTTGCAATATGATATTTTGAATAGTTGGAATTTAGTGTGCATCGACAGTATTTACGAGATATTTTAGTTAATTAATAATTTCCGTGCAAACTACGTTGTTGACGTAATAATATAAATTATGATAATATTATCTCTGGATGTAAAATGAAATCCATTCAATTTGGTGGCGTTCGCTAATGAAATACGATACAATATCATTTGAAGGCCCAGAGGATGTGAAGTGTAAGTGTATATGTCGTGTTTGCGCCCGGTCTATCGGTATTTGGTGGTGTCGCTGCAAAACAGATTGCGATATCAATTACCCCCAGATTAGTGTTTCTGTTCCAGAGAGACATTAGCGTTAAACTTCCGGAGACCTAAGCCCGATAATAATTCCGATAGATAAAGAGCGTGCGCACATTTTCCCAGCTTAAACGTTCCCACCAATTGTACACAGATTTGATCGCGAATGTTTTTGCGTTGTGCGCCTACCTACCCGCGTAGGCAGTCGGTAGCGGGATGCCCGGCGCTTTGCTTCTGGGACCGCCTTTGAAAAAAATTATTCATACTAAATCACGTCGTTTATTTTTATCTTTCTTTTATATTCGGATCATTTGGCGAAACTCTAAATACTATGCGCCGGTTTTTGAGAATCTCCATCATTAAAAAGTCACTTTTTTCCGTAATAAAATCACATTTTATTCATAGCACACGGACGTTACTGAACCGTTATTACTTTTATCTTTATTTATACAGGACTCCCTACAAAACGGTTCTTTATTCAGATTGCTTACTTTCGTATTACTTTTAGGTGAAAATTGTGTTAGTTTTATCACAAGTTTTTGTAACTTTACCTTATAATCCGGGCGTTATGTAAATATGAAGTGTTGATCAATCCCTCAATACTCCTCCATCTTAAAATTGACTTTTTTGAAGGGTTTTATGACCGATACTTAACCTCTTACAAGGAATATTGTTTTTAAATCTACTAAGAAGACAGATATCCACTTAATCACATTAAATATAAATGCAGAATTTATTAAATGACTGATTTATACACCGTTTACACACTACTATATATTATTTTTCAAATAATTTCAAAAATGTAAGATTGGTTGGTAAAACAAATGACCAGGAGCGCTATTATGGATATTTTAAAGGAAGATTCCTTATCTTTTTCCTTTGGCTTAAATACTTCTTGCTTAACTGTGGTATTCCGGAGAGACATAGTAAAAAATCCCAAGCAGATTGTTAGGAGATTATTTGAAAACACAAATTGATGAAATATCTTCAAGTCACATAAGGTTTCAAACCTATTTAAAACAGTTACATTTTACTATAATCATTATCAATCCATCTTTATTTTATTTTTAAATAGCATAAATACGCCTTTTAACGAAGAATTACGTTATGTAAAAAGGTACCTACTTCGATAGATAGTAATGACCTATCTATTTTGTCACTACTTCTAAAAGTGACATTTGCTGTTTGCACTGATATTTCCATTTATTAGCTAACAATGTTCAAAATTGATAATAACATTTTTTTATTGTATAATATTAATTATATACAGTGGGAACTTATACCCGCTAAGCCACTGCAAGTAGCTTGTCAGCAGGAGTTTATTTCAACAATATAATATAATACAACAATAAATTACAATCATCATACAAATGTAGGGCAAAATTATTATATTTAGGCGCATGCATCTTGTGCTGTACATAAGTTGAAAAAAAAAATTAAAGAGAAAAAATAATGGTAAAAGCATTACAGTTTTGTTATTGAGATACTAGAGTCCAATTTTATAACACCGATTTAAATAATATTATAAAAATGTCAATATCATAAAAAATATCAAAATTATAAAAGTACCAATATTATAAAAGTATCAATATTATAAAAATATCAATATTATAAAAACATCAATACTTTTAAAAATATCAACATTATAAAAGCATTAATATTACAAAAATATAACTATTAGGTAAATATCGGAAATATCAAAGCATCTGTAAGTATTAAATAGATTAAGAAAAAAAAAATTTAAAAATATATATATAGTTGATAATATGGTAACTTACTTAATATTGAGTTTTTTTCTTGTTAAAACTACGAAAATATTTATATTTTTAATGAATGTCATTCGCTGAATGATAGCTGACAGCTGTCATCTGAGAGAACCAGAACCGCAGTTAAGCAAGATGCCTCAGGAAAATGATAAGGAATCTTCCTTAAAAAGAACGGGAATAGGCCACCAGGTACAAATAAGCACCGAAGTTCAAGTCTGGACTACTCCACAGACCAGAGGGACGTCCCTTACCATGTTACCTAACCGTAAATTTATGAAAGCTTCATTTTCCGCTTTTCACCTTTGATCTCTCCATTAGAATCTTCTTTATATGGAAATAATGCCATACATTAATCATACCCCGCTCGTCGCGTTGTTCTCCAAATGAGTAAATATGATTTTTAGTGGCAATAAATTCTTCACAGCTCTTTCACAAGACATTTTTGCGGGATCATCGCGATGCAGTGAAATGATTTATGCAACGATGTCTGAATTCAATGTTTATTATACTTACTCCTCATTAAAACTGTGTAAATACGGTTTGTTATACCTAGTGTAAAACGTAATTGGTATTCTGATTAGCAAGTTGCTGATTGTAGCCACAATTCTGAGAGGGTTACTATTGAACTTTTGACCCCAAGTAGGTATTTCTGCGTTAAGGTAAAATTCTGTTTTGTTTTATCAACGTTAAGATATTATTTTTAGACAGTTTCGTTAGGTTAACACCGCACAAGGGTCCCAACTGCCCGAAACTGCGAAGCCAGTGGGAAAATTCATGTTATATAATTGCTTAGATCCCCTTAAAAAAAATTCCCCTGAATGGCACTTTCCATCGATAAACTGTCAGCAAACATTTTTTGGTGAGTTTGTTAAATTTTGAGAGAATCATAATAGTTTTTATTTTATAAGGTTTAATATATAAATATCAACATGTTTCGGAAGCGAAGCTCCCCTCATCAGGATACACAGTATATATGATGAGGGGAACTTCGCTTCCGAAACACGATGATATTTATATATTAAACAGAGGTGAACACAACGAAATTCTAACAAACCTTTATTAATATGCCACCGTGAAGTAATTTAACTTTTATTGAAAAAATTATTTATTTTTAATCTAATTTTAGCATTACTTTTTACTCATCCTTATTGTTGAGAAGTGGTTTATTTTTTGTAATTTTATGTAATGTATTTTGTGTTTTTTTTTAATTTATATATTTTATTCTGAGTGGCATTTTTCATCGATAAACTGGTAAGCATAACAAAAAATATATACTAAGTGAGTTTCCGAAATTTTGGGAATCATAATATTATTTTTTCTGTTTATTTTGGCCTTACTGTTTACTGTATATTTATTGTTGAGAAGTTGTTTACTAGGAGAATTTCGTATTATATATAAGCGATCCGTTTGTTAGATTTCGCTATCTTAACAAATGGATTGCAATCTTTGGAGCACCGACGTCAGGTGGGAATGCTGTCCTTGTTTTACCGGTATTTCAATGGAAGATTCTATAAGGAACTAGCGTCATTAATCCCTTCGGTACCGGTGCACAGTCGGGAAACACGCTTAACATTTGTCACATAAGAACGGGTCGCTTCTACTACTCGTTCTTGTCTTTGGAATGATTTGCCGGTGTCTATGTTTCCTCCCTCCTATGGGTCTCTTCAAGACCCAGGTTCACTTCTTTCTAAAACCTTTGAAACTTCCACACAGCATCCCCAAAGATGATATAGGCCTCGAAAAATTCTAATAAAAATAATAATAATTGAATGATTTGTATAGCGCCGTTTTTGTGATAAATTACTTCAAGGGCGCTGAAATTCTAATTATAATATTGTTATTTATAGAAAATCAGGAAATCTAGAGTGTGGGTACCTACCCTATGATTTAACGCGGGGGATAACAATTTAAAGATCGATACACGGGCCTGTTTGTTTGAGGTTTCTCAATCTGCCGCTTACCACAATATTGGCAGTCTTCTTACGCTCTTGAAAGTATATTAGGCACGTTGTTCGGTCGTGCTACCCCTTTCTCCTACCCCGAGGTGACGGTGACGTACGGGGAACTACTGTAGGTACTCGTACCTAACGGGCGAACAAACAGCACATGTATAAATCACGGGTTCCGTGATAAAACAGACAATAAGACAAAAGAAAAGGAAAAATAACTTAACCTGACTAATTCTCCGCAAGGGTAGGCAGAGAAGATGGACTTCCATAAAACTCGTCGCATACATACTCTTCCTGTTGTTCTTTTTCAATTCAATTGACTCTTGACATGATCCGAATCAAATATTAGATTCACTTGATCATTCTATTCTTCCTAAACTAAAACCTAGGTAACCTAACAATTTTATATTTATACATAGATATTTAACTATATATTTTTTTTTTGCGCTTAGAAATTTATTTATTGAATTGTATCAAGGTACAAAAAACATTTTATTTTTTTCACTGTTCTGTGTACCTAATCACTATTCTGATTTATTACCTTTCTGGTTATAATTGCTCTATCTCATTTTGTTCTATTTATTCCAGTTACCAAATGGATGTTGATGCCTAGCCTGCGCTCATCATGAGAGTCGTTGCGTCATCAACCCTTTAATTTCACATCCCCTACATTCAAAATTAATCCAATTTTCAACTTGGAATAATTGATTAAACGCACATACTTATTTACGAGCTTCTCGACAAAGCGGTGCTTTGAATCTGGACCCAGAGTTAGTGTTTCTCAACTGGCGAGTTGCAAACATAAATGATTAAAATTCATAAAATATTATTGTATTTTATAACATTTCTATGGGTGGCTTGCATTCGTTTATATATATAATCATATTAAGTGATTTAACTGCGATATAGCACAAATATATATATATATATCATATTAAGTGATTTAACTGCGATATGGCACAAATATATATATATCATATTAAGTGATTTAACTGCGATATGGCACAAATATATATATATATATATAGAGAGATCTATATCGGTATTTACCGACCTTTTCTTCGCGTTCTCAAACCGTCTAATCTCTACTGCAATTCCTTCTGTATTACAACAGAGACAATTGTGGGAGCAATATGATGATAAACAGAATTCTTCCGGTATTTCCAGAGGGAAAACATCCCATTAGTGGTCGCAGACAAACCTGGAATAACGAGTAAAGGAATCTGTGAGAGGTATACTGTGCCAGCAATGGACAAGGGACAACTAGGTAGAGCATGAAAGGAATGATGATGATTTACATTCATAAATATAGTTATATAAGCCTGGAGCCGAACACACCACTGTCCTTGATCGAATAAGAGATAGGGTGGAATAAACTGAAGGGCTTCGAATAATTATTCACCCCATCACTAACTAACACAAACAAGATAATGTAGATGTTCTCGGAGTGAGCGGGTGAAACTTCCAAATTGCCAATGTCCACCGCCTTCCGTGTAAAATCTATTTCTGTTTATTTTAATCAATTAGTACGTACCCACCTAGATTATTTTACATCAATATGTATGGATTATTACCAGGCACGACAAAAAAAACTTTGATAAATGAAGAAAGTATCAGTAAGACGGAATTTGAAAAAGGGAGTTTCATTTTAGCAATTTCCGGTATAAAAATACCGATTCAATCTAACATATCACATAACGTTCATTTTAAGTTCAGCTAGCTTGCGTAAATGGTTTTCTGAAACAGCTGTCACTGCGTCAACATTGATTGAAATCAACAAATTTAAAAAACGTAGTTTTTATTTTTCAGAAGTACCCAATAATACATTCCTCCATTCTCGCAAAACATATATCAACATTATTCCAGTTATTTTCTCTCCTAATTCATTAAACAAACAGGCTTAAATATAAGATTGCAACGTGTTAACAGTGTAAAGATAACAATATTTATATTCTCATTGCTTTTATTTGGCCCATTTCACCATAAATATCATAATATTATATTATATAGGTATCGCTTAATAGCATCCAGCGTAACTCGCAGTTTAAAACTGGGATGAAATGTTAAACAGCGCGCAGCGTCAATCGTAACTCGCGCCAATAAAAATAATGTAATGTTTTATGGCGTCGGATTTTATATCCTCGGGAACTACTGCGATACATTATTTCATTACTCGGGAGTGCGCTCTTCTCGTCGTCACCCACTGCAATGAGTCATGTAGTAAATTTACTTTAAAACAAATCCGCCCTTTCAAATTAAGGCTTATGCAAAATGGTAGGCGACGCAAATCACGGTGAGGGGAGAGAAGGAGATTAAAATATTATATTCGCTGAAGGAGGCAGTGCTACACTTGCTATCACCAAATGCATGGTGACTTCTACTATCAAAGTTCTTACTATACAGTTCAAGCATTAGTAAGGGTGGTTAGTGATCATAATTAGTAATAAGTCTAATACTACTAAATAAAAACATAAACGAAAGCAATAAAATAATATGTCCTTATTATCTAATACAAATAGCTTCTTTAAGCTGGCCAAGATTTCAATGTATTTATTAATAATTGTGTAGTTTCAATACAGTTTTTTTTATTTATTATTATTATTTTTTTTTTTGCGGGTAACATATTTATACAATTAGCAATCATGTGATCTAAAGTTCTTTGTCCATATTTGTTTTTATACTGATACGGATTCTGTTGCTTTACCTCCAAAACAACCCTAGAAAGACTAGCTCTTTTTTCATGAAATCTGTATAGGTTTTTCTATCTGAAATATTGAAGAAGCGGTGTTAATAATGTTGAAAAGGCGATTTCTTCGAAAAAGTCATTCTAAAAAATATTGTATTGTATCTTCGAAAAAAAAAAAATCGGATTTGAAAAAAAAAATTGTTTACTCGGGCCAAGCCGGTTAGCAAAACTACTGAAGCCAGGCACGGTAACGAATTATCTAAACCTATTTTTTACGCTTGCCACATAAATATCCGATGGGTGGCAACACAAACAGATTTCTTCTTCTTTACGGTTCTGGACAACACGGCCCTTTTCCCATGATAAAATAATATAATGTATATTATGTATATAATGTATATCTTAAAAAACAAAATAAAATACTGCTGAAACTCTTTCATTATATTATTATCTACATTATACTATAACATCTTCACTATGTATTTAAAAATAAATGCTAATTGAGTCGGCCAATCACTTGTCTAATGATAATATAATATTACAGTTCATCTGTAGTATCAATTGTCCCCATCGTAAATTTTAACCTCCCGAATAAGGCGACTCACTTCATCAAAGTATTAAATCTATTTCGGTAATTCGAATATATTATGATGACATTTGAAGTAATAATGCCTAAACCCACCCGTAAGCATTACATGAACTACAAGTAACTTTTGAAATTTCTAGTGACTTTAGTATTGTGTCGAGAGTATTTCAACCTTCCCGAATTAAGTAATGAATATTCCTACATTAATAGTAATCGTTGTCGTATAGAATTCCTTAAGGGGACTTAAACGCCCGCGATTTAATCATATATCCTATTATATTCATCCATTCACATCAGGAGGTTAACTTGGCAAATTTTAAAGAGTTTTATAGCGAAAACACGTAAAATAAATATTCTCTTTCCCGACATTTAATACTCTAA
Organism: Halesus radiatus; assembly: GCA_022606495.2. Lineage (NCBI taxonomy): Eukaryota > Metazoa > Arthropoda > Insecta > Trichoptera > Limnephilidae > Halesus > Halesus radiatus. The sequence goes on from JAHDVE020011194.1 coordinate 113,151, forward strand.
CTCCAATTCGCCTGCCCTACCAAACATTATTCCGTAAAAGAGTCAGGGCCAGTTGTTTGACCGACTGTCACATTTGTCATCATCACAAATCGACGATTGAAACATTTTAATATTAGAAGGGTTCTGATAACCGCTGTTTTCGGCCTAACAGCGTTCGACTAATTTTTGATGACCGTTACGGTAAGGACAACTGATCAAATAACCCTATTTTTTTTAAACCGTTGTCATGTCGAAAATCAGTGGTTAATCGGGAAAATTTAAATCAGAAAATTGGAAAATGGCGTTGATAGTCTATTTGTGATGAATTCAAACGTAATGAACGGTGAAACATTTATCCCTTATTGGATTTAGGTCGGCCTCATCTGATGTCTATGACGAACATCAGCGTCATTTTTAAATTTGGAAGGTCTCCGGTAGATGACGATTCTCGGTGCGTTTAAGCTTTTGAACAAATCCTGATATCAACCGTAACAGTTATATTGAAATCAAATATGACGAGAGTTTGAAAAACCCAACCTTAGTTAGGATCTGCATCACATTTGTTTTCATCTGTATCAAAAAAATATACATGTAATATGGATATTAAAGAGTCAAAGGGTTGATAATATAAGCCCGGTCTTGGCTAAATCAATCAACCTCGGTGTAAATAAAGGTCTCATGCCTGACGACCGTAAAATATCCACCATTAGACTTGTATATAAATCAGTAAACTACAAAGAGTTCATAAATTATCGACCAATAGCCATTCTCTCACGTATAGACAAAATTGTAGAAAGAGACGTCGTTAACCAAATTCAGAATTTTACAGATTTTTTTTTTGTTTAATCCGTACAATAATATTGCTTTAAAAAAAGGGATTTATTATCAAATTTCTTCCAAAATTCACAGATCACACAAATTGTCCATTAAAGGAAAAATATTATGTCGGGATATTTTTAATTGACTTAAAAAGGTCTATGACACATTGGATCAACAATTGCTATTTATAGCTATGGCATTAGAGGTCCTTTAAATAAATGATTTAAAAAATCCTTTCAATTCCAAATACTGGAGTAGAGACAGGATCGATCTCTGGACCTGTATGATATACAATGCAAGTTAATAGTTTACCAAATGTTATAAAGCATTGTATATATCATATGTTTGCGAATGACACTCGTATTATACGAGTATGCTCAAAAAAGCTAAGTAATTTTCGCAAGTATACCTTAATAATAATGTATTTAAATGATTCCACGATAGCCGTATTATTTTATATTTTACCATCTTAAACATGACAAAAATATATTGTACTGTATCTAAAATACATTGGAAGAATCAATTACAGGCTACTACGTAAACAGTTATGGACTATCGTACAGAACGTATTTAAAACAAAAATTAACAAATACAACTCTGTTTCCTAAAACTCATCAGGAAAAAAATTATACGAAGGCGATCATAAAAAAAAAGTTCATTATGTAACGTGCTCCACATGCATGGTAGGATAGATTACCAATTATTTCAAGATGAATTCCCGAACAAAGAATATAAAAAAAACTACCTTACTAGGCATAGAGATGTACAAATATAACACTATGTCATTAATAAATCACACAATGCATACGGAGAAAGAACAAAGAGGCATAATATTCTCGAAACGTTTAATGCATTACCTGAAGACATAAAAAGAGACACTACTTCGATAATAAAAAAACAAAAGTCAGGTCATTCTGCCCCAGTACAACATGAATAGTTAATTATTTATTTATTGTATCATATACGCCCTATGTGGGCTTTTACATATTTAGTTAGTTATAATAAACAGGTGCAAAACACATTAGGTACATAGATAAAATAACGAGCAAATTCAGGAATAACATAGTGTAAGTACCATTTCAAGTAATTGGCTAAAGAGGCGAATATTCAAAACATGCCTCACTTTCACTGATACTTATACTCTTGGCACATATATTAATAATTGTTGAAGACGTATGCAATAATCGTCTGTTTGCATTTGTATTCTGAGCAGTTGAACATATCTATTATGTCTGAAAATGTATTTCCTTCTGCGTGGAGTCTAGGTAAAAGAAAATTTTTGAATGACTCAGTCCAATATATGTGTATGCATAGAAATAAATACTTATGTGTATATGCATAACTACGTACCGTAAGTAAATTAATGTTAGAAATAAAACCCAATATTTGCATTGTAATCAAATAAATATGTAAAAATGCGAGATTTCTAACACTCAATATACGAGTATATCTAAATATACCTACCCATTTCATTATTTCTAATTTTTAAATTGTCAAGTAACGGTGCATTGATGATAAGATAGTTACAAACGTTTTTTAATCAAAAAATTCACATGCTCATTTTCGTAAAAATTATTTACTTTCTGGCTTTTCATAATTATATTACAATCGGAAGTACCCTTCCGTCGTCTGGACAATTTTAATATAGTCCTGATGAAGGAAGGGTATTTCCGAAACCGGTCTATCATTATATTAAATTGAAGTGGTTTAAAACAAATTTATGTATATAGAATTTTATGTATTCAAGTTTAATTTGTAGGACATCATTTTTATTTATAAGTTTTTAACATTTACCGATAACTATTTTTAAAAAAAGATTGAAACTAATTATGAAAAAGTTCTGCCAAGTAATTATTATTTCGCGTGACAGCTGTTTCGCATTCCGAGGTATCATATATAATGGATATTATCAGTTTGTAAGACTTGAATACAATTGTAAAAATTAAACTTGAAAAAAAAAATTAAAAGCGTAGTAAAACCTGTGTATTCGTGGAGTGAAGCAAATATAAATAACCACTATAATTATTAAAAATTAAATTAATACGAAATATTTTGTTTAGACCACTGTTATCACTGTTACAACTGCCATCACAAAGTAATTTTACGTTTTATTGAAGCAACTGTATTTTTCGTTTATCTGAGATTTCAAAAAAAATAAAGTTATTCATAATGTGTTAGTCAAATCCATATTTCGACTATACAACTACATTGAATATAGTGAATTGGAGAGCATTAGCCACTCGATTTACTGATATACTCTACCTGTCAAAATCCGCTGAAAATTTATTTTCGCGAAAAGAATTAGTTTACTTACGTTTCATCTATTCGGATTGGATGTTTTTGTACATCCGGTCTAGACAAAGATTTTGACATAAATGTTGATACTTTATCAGACGTCGATACCAAATATTGACAGTTGGTTTATTGTATGTGATTCTTTTGACACAAATAAAGGACGTGATATCAGTTTAATTGCTTTTTACTTCAATATGACATCAACAAATAGGTCAATATCCGTCGTTCAATTCATGTATTTATTTCTAATCATATTACAGTTAAATTCAATTATTACAAGCAAATGTTTCATTCAATTTAGATTGTGTAGTGTAAAATAAGATCGATGTGTACCGTAAATGGTTTATACGTTATAGTGTATCGTGAACGTTTCAGCACATGTTCTCTTAGTTTTGTTATAGTATGTGTGAATTGCTTATAATATTAAACATAACGTTTCGATCTGGATTAAAACAAAAGGTACAGATTTTTCCAAAACTTAATAATATAATACAATATATATATATATATTTTATATGAATACCGCAAAGAGTCCCAATTGCTCACAACCGTCTGGAGCCAGTGAGACTATGGCATATTGGGGAATGTGGTGAGGCTGAAGGCATTGGGGAGAGGGAGGAGAAGGGGAAGAGGAAGGTGGAGAAATACATGGCTATTCAGATTTGGTCACTAAACACGACTAAAAGCATATTTCAAGCAACGTTTCAATTCTGAATATTGGTCTTTCACCAGGGCGATACTGAGAGTATCTTCTACTCTGGAACGTGCGCAAATATACCATATATTATTTTAAAATTAATTAATTGTTAAATAGCACGAATTAATTTTAAAAAATTACTTGGGCACGCCGGGATTTGAAACCGCGACCTTCGGATTCGTAATCGAGAGCCTTACCCCTCGACCATGATTTTAACAATCGGAATGCTTCAGGCGAATAATCAAAAACAGACAGAACGTTAGGAATCAAACTAAAATAGTGCACGAGAATATTATGTTGATGAGTTTGTGTACTTAAAAAGAGGTTTATTAAAAAAAAATCATTCATTACTCTAGGTAAGTACGCATCAATATTTCACATGTTCCACCAGCATCATAAGTCTAGTTACTTATTTATTTCTGATTCACAGTAAAAAATGTATCTGTGTGGACTGTAGACAACCATAGCTTCAATATACACAGCAGCGGCACCCCGACTTCAAATATTACATTACGTCAATTTGTCAAATGATCCATTATTTTTGTATGAAATACGATAAAAAAAGAACGTGGAAAATGTGGAAACATTTTACTGTGTGACACACCGAATTGCCAGATCATTTATTTATGTATGTGCGAAGTGTAATATTGAGCAATTGCATTGTGTACAGAATCATTTTCAACCTGTCAGACGGGTCATGCATTCGTTGTCCGTCGCTTGCATATTTTCGTTCGGAATAGTTAACAGCGTAGGCACATTCCGTAATGTAAACAATAATAATAATTTGTCTTTTAATTGTGTTTGCTTTACGAACCAATTTCGCGGAAAGGTGTGCATTTTATTGGATAATTTAATTTATAACTGTGTATAAAACATCAATTAATTATTAATTAAAAACGTGTTGACTTCTTACACTCGCAAGTATTGTGGTATAAAATTCGTAAAGAAAATTACGTTGAAAATTTCACCAATATTACAAATTTTATAAAAATAAAAATTTGCAATACCAACGTGAAAAGATGCTACCCTAAGCGATAATTTTTTTTTGAACCATCTGGGTATTGTATATTTTGTTAAACTCCAACACCAACTAGTGCCCTTGAAATGACAAGGTTCTATCTGACTTGGCAGTGTTATGCGATACTTGACTCTAAATGAGTTCTCTTTAGAGTCCATTATCGCGTGGAAATGCTGTGTCCGATAGAACCTTGTTACTCCAAGGGTACGAACTTTCGAACAACCGTACAATTCGACGATACATTCGGACGGCGAAATGACTGTCACATTAAAACAACTACATACAGGACCGGTCAGTGGCTGAATTGGCATCGCATCTAAGTCCCATCCATGCGTCGTGAGTTCAATTCCCCGGTTGGCTAAGTCCTCCATCACGACACAAGCAACATCTTCCGCTTACTTTGGTGGTAGTCTTAGATTTTTAAATATTGTCGGGTTATTCGTAACCCTTGAATTTTTGTTTTTATTTTTAAAAATACACAAATGTATCAGGATAAAATATCACTAGATAAACTTTAGCTAGTTATTATTATTACTGAGCTTATTATGAATTTAAAAATGTAGGTGCAATTTTATTTCGGTTTTAAAAATGCTTTGCATATTTAGAGTAACCGTTTAACTATTAGTACCGACCCTAACTGTCCAATATATGCTGATTTTGATATGTTTTTAGGTGGAAAAGGAAAGTTTATACCAAAAATTACTATTCTCATCTAAAGAGGTATGTCATCTAATCTAATACAAAATAAATAATGTTGATGAAGGCACATATAACTACAATGTGAGTGTTTTTTATTATATCAGAGACACATTCCGCGTAAAGAATCCCACAAAAAATGGAAGAAATAATTGAAAACATAAAGCATTCGCCAAAACCATTAAATTGTAGAAAAAAATATGTCAAAGTTAATGACCATAACGCATTATATAATATTTTCTTGGGTTTCTCTGACAGAGTTTATTGCGATAACGAAATATTGTAATGGCGGTGTGTGTATGAGATTTTCTCCGTATGAAATACAAATACGGCGAAAAATTAAATGGAATCATAATGCGATCGTTTAGGTTATTAAGTTATGAAATAGCGTGGCCTGCCCTCGCCATCCACGCTCCGAAGGCTTATAACCGCCCTTAAGGGATGGCCACTGTGAAATATTCCCCTAGGCTTAATCGTAATTCACTGCACATACATTCATAAAGGCCTACCGCTAATATATCCGATGTAACCTTACCCCTTTTTATGTAATCGACGCCTGTAACAGAAAGAGAGGTTGCAACAGAGCTCTCGTTGGGAGAGTTATACCTTGGCATGTGTGTGTGTATCGTAATTGTAAATATGTAGTGTCTTTCTCATAATCAACACCTGTAATAAAAGAGGGTACCTATGCCATACAGTCACAACATGTGTGTGCGTCGTAATTGTAAATAGAGTATTACATTCAGAAGGCACACCGCTGATTGTCTTTCTCACAAACGATACGTGTAAAAGAAATAGGGGTTACAACGGACTTCTCAGTGGCATGGTCATACAAAGTCATGTATGTGTGTATCGTAATATTGTAAATTGTCTATTACATCCATAATGACATAACATACCGCTGATAGATCCGTGGCAGCTTCTCCATCTTTCTCAGTGACGTGGATACATAATACGTGTGTGCGTCGTAATAAGGAATACCAATATATTTACCTTCTGATATAAATACGAGTATTTTTTTAAAGTTCGTTTTTATAGTCAAATTATTTCTCAAAGTTTGTTTCTTTTAAAGCCCACTCAAATGGCCGGAATCCGGGCGGTGATGGCGTGACATCACACAAACGTCATACGGTCACAAGTAATGAATTTACGTAGAAAGAATTAAGGCGCGAACAACCAAGTGACGTCCTTCCAATGGTACCAACGAAAACAAGGCGTTTTGTGAAATGGTTTTTATTCACTTTTAAATAATGATTTATGAATTCTAAATTTAATTATATATAATAAAACTTACGTATTCAGAATCGACCTTTGTTGATATATATGTTATTTTCTAATTATATTAGGTTAGATTATTTTGCGTAGATTTTATTGCTCTTTCGATATTTTTACTTAACATTTGATTGTTTATACCCCTAGCTTATTCTAAATTGTTATACAGTATTCTAAATTGTGCATATAAGTGAATCTACTGCTCATGAATATTTTATGTCATACTTTTAATTTGCATATATATACTATAATAACATATATACTATGTAGTATATCTGTAATTTTACAATTATAGTAGGTTAGGTAGTATAAAGCGCACGTGAGGTGAACCTTCACAAAACTGCGCTATAGAAATTTACTCTTATTATTATTATTATAAACTCGTAATTTTTAAGCCAGAATAGTTTTCACCGGAGTTTTTTATTTTAAATAGTGTATTACATTCATAAACGCTTCCCGAACTTCAGAAAGAACCGTTTTGACATTTCCTTCTTTCTCATAAACGACGTGTGTGTGAAAGAAAGGGGGCTTTCAAATGACCTCTCAGTAGCAGAAACATACACGTCATGTTGTGTGTGCATTGTAAATGTAAATAGGATACGTACGCAATATATTTGCATCATAGTACGCGTGCAACTCATAACAACGGGACAAAGGGGTTAAATTTCTTTATGGAAGCATGTAGAGATGTGCATAGAGGGCCGGCGTTTAGCACTGACGTAATAGTATTTGAATGTAACAGCTTGCGTGGAAAATCGATAGGGGATATTGAAAACAATTAAACTCATTGAAGGTATAGTAATTATGTAATTATAAGTAATCATGTAATTACTATACCCTCTGTGATATAATTCTGCTTTTGAATTGTTTATATATGAATCACTTGATGAGTTTAGATGTGGATTGTCAAGTAGAATTAGAATCGCGATGTTTTTTTTTTGCTTATGTTCATTTTTAAAATTCCATGCGAGAAATAACTTGTTATTTTCATAAACTTTGTGTCGCGAAAATTCGAGAATCTGTTAAAATATGATTTCTTATAATCAGTAGCGTCCAGTCCACAAAGTCTGAAAAGCTGTGCCTACCCGAAGAATAACGTCGAACCATAAAGATAATTAAAAAGTTTCTTCAAACGATTAGTATTCACTTTGTGGCGTCATTATTAATAAATTAATTTAAAAATATACTAAGTATTCACCACTTTATAAATATACGTTGATATCTACATGTTTTGAAAGCGATACTATTATTATATTTATATATTCCTGACGATGAAAGCATCGCTTTCGAAACATGTAGATGTCAATGCATATTTATAAAGTGGTGAATACTAAGCATATTTTTAAATTAGTTTATAATTTAAAAGAGTTTTTCTAAGTTATTCTTTCAGTTAGCCACAGCAATCAACGGAAGATGATAATAAAGAAGGACATTTTTAAATATTCGATCCAAAATTCATACCCAAGTTACACACAACTTACCTATGATCATGGAGCAATGCACGACACTGCTTATAATCTAACCCGATTATCTAAAAAATAATAACAAATAATAATTTATTATCATTATATACAAATAAGATTTGTACCTACAATCTCCATGGCACAAAGATACGCTCCTAGGCACTGAACTCAATTTGTATCGTTATTTCACATTAACAAATGAAGTAATTGATATTCAGTACGATCGGTCACAATCAGAATTTTAAAAAGCTATGTTTGTAACCTGGACACCAGATGAAGAGCTGGGTCTTCTACCCTACTTCCTTCTACCTCAAAACAATTCTCAAATGGGTAGGCCGAAGGTACTCGCTGGTAGAAAGTAAACATTTTAATGTACATAATTATAATTAATAAATAATAAAAACGTAATTACAAAAAACGAAAACAGAGATTTATTTATTTATTCATTGCTGATGCAATATAACTAATTAACTAACTAACTAACCATCACGCCGTTTCCCCGCAGGGATAGGCAGAAAGGGGGGACCGCCAAACAACTCGATCTTGGCATACACTTCTAGCTTTATTCACATTCATACATCGTCTCATACATTCTCTTTTATTATTCCGACTTCTGACATGGCCCGACTCAAATATTTGATTCACTTGATCGTCCCATGTCTTCCTTTGACGTCCCTGGTTTCTTATTCGATCACATGCCCAAACCACCAAGCGTCCTTTTCTTAATCTTACTCATTACGCTTACATCAGCCTTACATTCTTTACGAATTTCAATATTTTTCACACGATCATACACATGGTTTTACCATACATTCACCTCAGAAGTCTCATTTCTACGGGATTACTTACACAATTTACTTTCATTCCTCCGCTGCTAATTCCATGCCTCACTACCATACATCAGGGTTGGGTTGGTATCAGCACTCCATTGTGGACTGCTAGCTTCGCTTCTTTGGATAACTTTTTCTTAGCGCCATCCACGTTCAGTCCTCCGTTAATGGAGATTCCTGCATTCACCCTTCTTTCAATATCCCTGTCAGTCTTTCATACAAACTCTTCGACCTGCTCCAAGTATTCATCATTCACAACTATATTTCACACTGTTTTCGTACTCTCTCTTTCAAACACCGTGACTTTATACTTACTTACATTCATGGAGAAGATAATATCAACAAGTATCAATGAAAGTATTCATTATTCGTATCAAGGACGATCTTTTTTCAATCGACTACCGGAAGAGATCAGAAACATTAATGATAAAATCCGAATACGTCCAGGAATATTTTTAAGACAATCTTAACAAAATATGTTTCCGATTGAATTAACCTTGAAAATATTCTGTATTCTGTAGATCTGTGATTAAAATCTATAATATTTTGCAGTGTAACAAAAAAGTTAAGTTAATTGACATATTTATAAAAAAAAATTATAGTACACAGAAAATAAAAATTTAACGATTGCAACTGAGAATTGAACCGAGATCCGCTAGTTTATCCGGGACAAGTAACTCTACCAATTGAGCTATCGATTTTGATCAAAATATTACAAGAAGATTTGTAAGCTTCAATAAGTTAATTCTAATAACTGAATATTTCCTTATTTCTTTGTTATTCGAAACGTTTTTCGCAGAGTGTTATCAATTATGACATTCATAATTTTTTTATGGTTTTACATGAATACCGCACAAAGGTCCCAACTGCTCCCAACCGTCTGGAGCCAATGAGACTATGGCATCTCCAATTGGGGAATTTTGTGAGGCTGAATGTATTGGGGAGGGCAAGGTGAAGGGGGAGTGGAAGGTAAGGAATACCTAGCTATCCAGATCTGGTCACCAAACACGGTTAAAAGCCATTTCATGCAACGTTTCAATGCTGAATGGTGGTCTTTCACCAGGGCGACACTGAAAATATATTCCACTCTGGAACGTGCGCAAATATACTATATATTATAAGTTAATTTATTGTGAAACAGCACAAATTAATTATATAAAATTAACTTGCGCACGCCGGGATTTGAACCAACGACCTTCGGTTTCGTGGTCGAGAGCCTTACTCCTCGACCATGGGGGCCGTCACTACGGTTATTATTACTCCAGTTAAAAATGTTCACATCATGCAAAAGTAAAGGTTTAGATGTTACTATGTGGAATTGTTAAATAATAAAGTGAAATGGGGGAAATAGTAAGCAAAATAAAACATAATGATTTAAAGTACAGTGAAAAAGAGAATAAAAAATAAATATTAATAAAGTAATGGCACATTTTATAGTTTAAATACTACTATTTACCCCAACATACTAGTGTATAGCTAATAAGAGTAATTGTTTTTTTTTGTATGTGGGATTGGGTATAAGTTTTAATACGAGTTTTTTCATAATATTCTCGTATGTTTTTACATTGGATTTTTTTTTGCAGGACTGGGTATAAGATTTTAATACGAGTTTTTTCATAATATTCTCGTATGTTTTTAACTTTTAACTGGGTATAAGTTTTTTAATACGAGTTTTTCACAATATATGTTTTTTTTTGGATGCGGGACTGGGTATAAGTTTTTTAATACGAGTTTTTCACAATATATGTTTTTTTTGTATGCGGGACTGGGTATAAGTTTTTAATACGAGTTTTTCATAATACGCGAAAATAAAATGTCGCAAGCCCAAAACGATGTCCACATATAAAGTAATAATTGCTTTCATTCAATATAACAGCGGAGTAATTGGAACAAACATCCTGCGAAATGATGTTGCTGTTATAAATGTGCTTGAGTCACTCCATCGTAATAGCTTACTCTTCCGATAACCGGCGGAGCAAAGGGAGCAAATAAATGCGGACACATTCTCATCGCTAAATTTAAAATTTATCTTTAAAATACACCCGTTTTTATATTCTGCATTGATCTCCAAAAAACTCATGGAGAAATCATGGAAAAGGATGAGAAAATATACGGGAAAGTGTATGGGGAAATACATGTTTAAATATAAAGGAAAATGTATAGGGAAATATATAGGGAAACGTATGGTGGGAAATCAGTGTTACAGATTTGGGGATTTCTCGGAAGAGGCCAGATAAATCACCCGTCGCCATAAAAAATGTTCTTGTGAAAAAACTTATTTCAAAATCATTCTTATTGAAATCCAAACCCCGTCGGGAAATAGTTTTTAAACGTGTTATGTACGCGAGCCCCACGGGCCCGGTCGGGGCCGGCATGTATTAAAGCCATTTGAGCAAATGGGTGTTTATGCATGGAGGCTTTATGATGACTTTTATGATTTCTTTTGCACCATTAAAGGTATGCTGAATTAATTAAAATGTTATTTATAATGCTTCTGTTTAAAAGGCTAGATGGTACTAAAGGCGGGTTTTTGTTTGTGATTGTTTGCAAAATCATACAGCAGAAGTTGGTAAGAACATTCTGAATTTACTACTTTTAAAATTACCTACCAAGTTGCAATTATAAAACGCTTTCAAAACATGCATGGCCTATATAAAATCACGGGTCAAATAATTACGTAGGTACAGGCATGTAGTTAAAACGATGCATTGAAAATGTGTAACTTATATTATTGTATTACATACAAATTAGCTTCACAACTCGGTTTCACCCGAGTTATTTTACCATTATTTTTTTCTAAATATGCGTAATGTCTTATTTGTGTCTGTTAAAGAGATTTAAAATATTCATAGCACATGTTAGAAATTATGACAAAGAAATTACAATTGTGCATATTTCATGATGGTAGATTTTCATTATCATGATCAAATTATGGGAAGATAAAGTAAAAAAAAAAAATTTAAATTCCAGTAAAACAAACTTTCCTAGGCCCATTCCCACCGGATTTTTTTTTATTAAATTAAAGATATTATTATTATTACCTACTTATAATATTAAAATGCCAAAGTAATAAATTTACCTCTTTTTCGTGTTGTCAGGAAGAGAATAATTGATCAAACGATGTATGAATTAATACCGAGCTACCTAATAAAGATCCTTGACTTCGGAATATTATCTTTAAAAGAATTTATTTTCCCGTTAAGTTTCTAGTGGACGAGTTCCTACATAAATCAAGGGGACGCTTTACGCTTCCGAAAAGTTCAATTTAAAAATAATCCTTCCTTCTATTAGAAATTGGCAATCGGAATAATAAGGCGGGGAAAGATGGAGGTAAATTGACTAAGATTGATCAATGCATAATTAGTCTCGTCTGTCACACAAAGTGACATTTGTGAATATTTATTTATGCTGTCAGTTCCATAAAGAAATTTATCTAACGAAAAATTAACCAGATCATGCACAAAATCTCACAATAATCGAGCATTAAACATTGCAAATTAAAGACTGAAACACTTTATTTTGTTTAATGTAAGCCCGTTTTTTTTTTAAATTTACATCGGGGACATAAAAAACATTTTTGGTTATACATCAAGTAATTGCCTCCTTAATTAAATCTTAACATTAAAACAATATCAAGAATAATTTTCAAGTATAAAGAAGAAAATCTGTATTTTTTACAATGAGATCTGAATTCATGAAAATTGTATAGCTTTATTTTTAGTTTTTATTAAAAAAAAATCAAACAGTTTGAAAATGGCCTTAAACACCGAAACAGTTGTCACAATAATAAAAACTAAAAATACTTGCAGAGCTTAATAATAACATTATTAAAATTAAAAAAAAAAATGGAATTCTACGAATTAAACACAAAAACAATTAATAAGATTAGAATTATCCGTTTATCGAGTCTCGACAATGAATATAATAATTATACAGGATAAACACCCATGCTGAGTAATTAGAGGTAAATTGTTCAACCTGTGTTGCGCTAAGAAGTAATTTTATATTTGTTCTTATTCATTTTTCCGTCAATAATTATTTTAGATTTTTTTCTAAATTTTATATAGTAGGTAAATGAAAATGTTTAGTATCTATATATTTCCTGCCTGTTATAGTAGCGTCCCTTCCCAACCATACCCAAGAAGAAATCAATAAATAATCGGCAATTTATTATGATTTCTTAGTATCCAACCTTCCGTATACCTAATGGCGATATACACCAAGTAAGCTATTTACGGGGTTATTTATTACCAAAATATCGTTCGCATCGTATACATAGACTATTACAAATCTCCCCAGAGAAATCGCTGCATTACTCTCCAGCAAATATATAGAATTTAATCGAACTGCTGTTGAAGTGTTATAATTATTTACCTGAAAGCTTACTATAGAATATTTTTAAATCATTCCACAATTAAAATACTTCGCCTATCAAAAAATATTCACTATCAACTTTGATAACAATTATCATAAGAGTGGGCACCTTTGATACATTGTTGATTTTTTTTGTAAACATTTTATGAGATGTATTTAAAACAAAAACAAACAAAAAAACAATCTAACATTGACGTCCGGTGCGAATGGTGCGGTTGTTCTACCATCTCCTCCTTATCGATTCAAACGTGTTTCCATTATTTGAACATTTGAAATTTTTGAATTTTCGAATAATTTTTGCCAGGTTCTGTGTTTATTCCTTCTTACAAAATGAAAACTTAGTTTCACTGTATCATTTCACTTAAACAATACCGTGCATCCTCGAAAATGGAGTAGAGATAGCTCTGGCACTACTATTAACCTAACTAACTAACCATCACGCCTTTGCTGCAGGGATACAGGTCTACAGAGAGAATCGATCACAAAACTACTCGTTTTGGCACACACTTATTGCTTTATTCACATCAATTCATCGTCTCATACATTTTCTTTTGTTATTCTGACTTCTGATATGGCCCGGCACAAGTATGCGATTCACTTGATTGTGCCATGTCTGCCTTGGGCGTCCCCGGCTACTGTTTTCAAGTAAATCCATAAATTATGGAATAGAAATCAGTAATTTTTAATTTTTATGTGTGTACCGTACAGGAGTCCCAGCTGCACCCAACCGTCTGAAGCCTGTGAGACTATGGTATCTCCAATTTGGGTAGGTTGTGAAGCTGAAGATAGTGGGGAAGGGTAAGAGATGGGAGACTAGACGTTGGGGAAGTACCTGGCTATTCAGATCTGGTCACCAAACACGGCTAAAGCCATTTTTTCAAGCAACCTTCAATTCTGAAGGCTATACTGAAAGTAACTACCACTTGTGGTATATTTATAACGCAGTATTGAGGCATTCACAAAGAAAATATTAAATTATTTACGGTATAAAGCGTGGATTTCAAACTCCCAGCGGCATTTGATTTAGATAATAATGCGATTTTTCAAAAATAAAATTTCTGGCTTCATAACATTTTTTTCAGTTTTTAATTGTGCAACTTGATATTCTATTGTTCTGTTGCGGAATATACTTCGGTATTATGTAGATTAAAAATAATTATTCCCGTGGGTAAAATTCCAGGCTGTAGACTGTAGAAGGAGTAGAATAATGGTATTTTTAACTAGACCAATTATTATTGGGGATACATAATAATTCTTTTTGGTTTTTCTCTTGGATATAATAAAATCTTCAGATTTACTTCGCAAAATATATTAACTTGTTTGCCAGCAAGATATTTATCTCAGGGGTTTCGTTTTAATGTGTGCTGGAGTCAGTTGGACTATGGCACCACCAATTAGGGGTGGATTGTATTTATCTCAGGGGTTATGTTTTAATGTGTGCCGGAGTCAGTTGGACTATGGCACCACCAATTAAGGATGGATTGTATTTATCTCAGGGGTTTTGTTTTAATGTGTATTGTATTTATCTCAGGGGTTTTGTTTTAATGTGTACCGGAGTCAGTTGGACTATGGCACCACCAACTAGGAGTGGATTGTATTTATCTCAGGGGTTATGTTTTAACGTATGCTGGAGTCAGTTGGACTATGACATTACCAATTAGGGGAGGGTTGTATTTATCTCAGGGGTTATGTTTTAATGTGCGCCGGAGTCAGTTGGACTATGCCACCGCCAATTAGGGGTCGATTGTATTTATCTCAGGGATTATGTTTTAATGTCTGCCGGAGTCAGTTGGACTATGGCACCACCAATTAGTCCTGGTTTGTATTTTATTTTATTTTTAAAATTATAATTCTTTTAAGTTCTGTACACATAATCAAATAAATAAATGTTAAATATGTAAAAGCCCTTTTGGGCGTTAATGAATGAATAAATAATTCAATTTATTTATCCTAAGTAATTATTATTGTTACGCGGGAAGGCTCTTTCTTTATCTGAAAGCATTAACAAACTGTTTTCGGAAAGCGAAACAGCTGTCATGTGTAATAATTACTACCTAGCAGATTTGTGGAGTAGTGGAGTTTTACAAGTTTAACTTGAATAAGTACAATAAATAAACCTTTTTTTGGAATAACTAGTTAAAGCTTTTAATCCTCGTTGTAATATATTTTTAATCATTGAAAATAATATTAACTACTCTAGAATGAAGCAGGAAACTGAAAAGACACAGAAATAAAAAAAGGTAATGGTAGCAGCTAGGACTCGAACCCACGACCTCATGGGTACTTACTGGGTTTGGGTACCTTTTTCATTTTTGTGTCTTCAGTTTTGTGTTTCATTATAGGGTAGTTAATATTATCTTCAACGATTAAAAATGCAATAAATAGACTAAAAGTAATGAGGCCCTTTCTTAAATAACCTGACAATATTTGAATTACTATCACGCACACACACGAGTGTAAACGTTACTTGTGTCGTGATGAAGGACTTAGCCAACTGAGGAATAAACCGATGACACCTGGGTGAGATGACAACCCGACGCATCGCCAACTCAGCCACTGACCAGTCAATATCTATTTCTATCAATGTTTACTATCTAAACGGTGATCTTTCACCAGAGTGATACTGAGGTAAGTATTTGCCACACACTGATTGGTCTTAATTTTTTATTCACTACTTAAGCGCACTTGAAGTGAAATAACACGAAACTGCGCTATATAAATGCTTTGTTATTATTATTATTATTTAAACCATACTTGGGAATATTCGAACTCATTTTACCATTCATTGGTTTACGCCACATAGGTGTATTCATCTGATGGTTCATTGTTTGCCCGTTCCTTGTGATTTTTTTTCCTGTTCCGAAACAATCTAAGCGTTATTTACTTATCTTATACATATCGCTTACATAATACACTTGTAAAATTTAAAATAAATGTAAAAAAAAATGCTTTGCGTTGTTTCGTAACACGGTCGTAGGTATGTATATGTACATGGTTTTACAAAACACGAGCCACGGGAATATCTTTTATATTGCACTCAGTCAGACTCAATCCCAATGGCAAACTGGGTATCAAGGCTGATATCAGAACTCCATTAAGACAACTCTCTTCCTTTGACAACCACAAAAGAAAAACTAGACAGTGACAAGCTCAACGTGCAACTGGTTGTTTTTGTTTACTGATTGCTGTGTTGGCAAGAAACGTTGCTTTGTCCTGATTGGCTGATTGGGATGATCAATCTAATAATATGTCACGTTTCAATATGAATTGGTGAAATGCGTTGTTCTTATGTTTTGTTCGACGTCACGGCATCTCCAGCGGAACAATTGAATCGCCATCCATTTTGATTTTGAAATCAAAGCGGGAAGGGAAAAATGTGCCCTTTGCGAGTTGCGTCCCCCCACGGGGGATTACCCCCTCTCTCCTGTCTAACGGGACAGGGTTGACACAATTTCAGAAAAAAATGATAAAGAAAGAATTGAAAGGTTTCGGGTTTACAGAAGTTTTTTTTTATTGTTTTATTGTCTTTATATCCTTTGAATCCTCGATCGGCCCAAGTTTGTAAGGCTTGGACTTATGGATGGATTGAGTTGGGTCGAGAATATTTTCACGTGGGTGGGTTATTGTTGCTTGGTAGAGATTAAAAACGCTAATTTTTTAACACTGATATTATATTTGTGATGAATAATGCAAGGTTTAGCAAGGCTTGATTATCTCTACAGAAAACTGTTGTTTACTGAGAATTTGGTGATGAAGGAAGGACAAATTGATGTTATTTATAATTTTGACATTTGATAAGAATAGACAGCAATTAATTGCATTATTTGAGGTCACACTGAGTAATTTCTAATATGGGGGAGCAATTACATTCTGAATTCAACTAAAAATGGGTAAACAAAGAATGACTTTAAAATATGAAGACCACTAATAATCAAATCAAATTATCTCAATATTGAAACCAAACAGGTACTTGTATAATATTAGTTAGTAAAAAGGAGAATTCTACGCATTTTGTATAATATTTTAGAAATTCACTAAGAATTAATTTTAGGAATACTCAACAGAGTTAATTTGCTTTAGCTTTGTTTAGTCGCCAGTCTTTCTAGATCGGAATAGTCAGATAGTTTCCAATGTGTATCATTCTCAACTCCTTCCATTCCCCAGAACATTTTTGAAATTGGTGACAGTTTGGACTCTAGTGCGTAGAAATGGCGCCACACGCTTCCAGTAGGTCGATAGACTTGTTTTCAATGGTGTACGTGTCGCCAGTCATAAAGAAATGATGAATACCCATGTTAAGTCGTGCGAACTTATCTCTACTTACATCATCAAACCTTAAAGTTCCTCACGCGGAAATATGTGACACGTGTGCCGATAAAATCAATTAAAACGTGTATCGAGTATTTTTATTACTGAACATTGCAGCATTTTAACAATACATCATCTCGGAGAGGTTTTTCATGACTTGTGTTATTGTGAAAATGTTTTAGTTCACCAAAGAAACTGTTGATAAAATGTAATAGGTTGTCGACCTACTTTCAAGTAAGTTAATGCAATTTTGTTATTAAAAATAATTGTTACACTCATTGAATAGGGGGGGGGGGGGGGCATATAATTTTTGCCTAAGGTGGCTCGCTACCCAAATACAGTGCGGTATCTGTTGTGATCACAAATAATAAAGAAATTGCGATATGACATGGACACCAAACTGCACGGACTAACTAAGCCAATGAAAGTTATAAGTTTGGTGTGTAGATAGGAACAAATGAAGGGCGCCGCTGTGTTTAAATGCGATTTGCAATAGTATGGATGAACGATGTTGGTGACACTTTTTTGACCCAAGGTTTCATACTAAAAATGATTCATGGCCCATCTCCCTTCTTTGTTATTATCTATGGTTGTTATTGTTAATTTCATGTGAAATGCCAACCAAGAATTGTAGGTAGGTACTTAAGTAAAAAAATTGTCAAACAAGAAGTTGTCTAAACTTAGTAGGTAGGCACGTTTTATTACAATTATTATTTATGGGGAAGCAAGTTTTCTGTCGTCCCTGGTGCCGAGCCCCCTCTGCCACCTCCCCTAAATCAGCGCGAGACGGGCACACGCTCCGTGCTCAGGCCGGGCGTGCTGCCCTCCCTTACCCTAGTCTCGGTACCTATTCCTAGCCTCGGTCCCACTTACCGCTGCTCCTCGCTACCCTCGTCGCTGCTGTCGCTAGCCCGAAGCGTGCCGCACACATCGGACCATCGAGGGTCGCATGCTGAAGAGATACTCTAGTTCTCTTACCAGATGGAGGACGAATCGATCGCGATGGCTCGATTGGATGGGATGTCGCCTGATTTATCGCATTGTCAATACAAAATGCAAATTTAGGATGGTGAATAGATCTGAAAGTAGTCCGTTCATTCGAGTATGGACTTGCAAATAATTGCGTCATCTTTGTAGGTCAAATAATGATCAATTCAAAAAGACTTAATGGTATATTGATATTATAATTTTTTTTTTAATTACTTTTTGAAGGTTATAAACCTCATTGGAATATATTTTTAATCGCTGAAGAAAACAACAACAACATGATTTACATATCGTTATACGTGAAAAAGAATTTTTGTCTCCCTCTCTGTCCTCGATTTTATGGAAAATTAATATACCGTTTTCGCTAATAATAGCACATTTTGTTCTTATTACTGCCGGGAAGGTTTAGAGAGTAGTTTGAATGATAAACAATATGTAAAACTGTCGCTATAACGTTTTAAAAATATTATGAAAAACATTAAACCCGCCATGTTGTGTTGGGATTATCCAATAGATATACCACTCTGGTTAGCCACATATTCAAAAGAAGAAAGTTTGTTTCCGTAGAATATTTTCAAAATGGAAAACACATGTAGGTACTTACTTAAAAACTTTATTCTTTAGATATATTTGAAAAAAAAAATGTTTGGAATGAAATAAAATTTTCAAATATATGTTTCTTTTTTGTAAAAAGCATTAATTTTGTGGCTCGACATAATTTACAATAAAAACACATAAATTTGTTGTACACCACTTTTATTTTATTAATACTCTACCGGTTTCGGAAGCACCCTTCCATCATCATATAACTGTTATAATATTCTTTTATTGTGAATGTTTCTTTGTTTCATTGTTTAGAGATAGTAATAGTCGTCACATGGTATTACTTTCGCTCTTAAATCATTTATTGCACCCAAACGACAAGCAAGAATTTACACACTTCATCACTTTAAAGCCGGGTACACATCAGCTAGTAAGTAATAAATGCAAAATGTGTGTGATTTTTATCCAACTTAAAAATTTTAAAAAAAAACTCTAAATGCACAGTGTAGTACAGCACCGGAGCTTAAGGGATTTTCTAGTACCGTAAGGGACGGGTTAGATAAAGAGTTAAAAAATGATTTAAGTAGTTTAAATCTATTAAAATTCATGATACTTCATAATTTGAGCTTAAAATCAACAATTTATGTTTACGTACATCTACTTTCAAGCTAATAAATGTATTATAAAAAAACTGAAATCATTATTATTTTCTGAGAAAATACATTATAACATTTTCCAACGGATTGCCCATCAACTAGGTTTGACGTTTTTCAATTTGACTTATTACCCAAAATACACTTTCACTCATTCACATTTTTCAGACAAAAAGATAACGCAAAAAAAATAATTGTTTTATTTATATTTTCAGGTACCTACCTACTTCATTTTTTTCTACAATATTTTGAAAGATGGCTCAGACGGAAAGGAATAATTAGATGGCTCAATACGTGGTTTGGTTAAATTTGCAGAATTTTAAGCAATTAATTTAGTTCCAATGCCTTGCTACTATTCCAAGTTACGACTAAATTTAATTTATTAGACTTCTGTTAAGGCCAGTTACCGACATTGTGAATTAATATATGGCTATGTACTTTATTGTACAAGCAGGAAGCGTTGCTCGTGGTACTTTATATTTTATATTTATTTATTTGTTATGCAAAGAAAAAATTAACTGTTTTTTTTAACAATAACTCCAATAATCCTACTGTAACAAAAACAAAAATGTATTTCTCTTCAACTTTCTATACCTAGTTTACATTTATATAGTAAAACTAAAACATTAAAACAAAACTAATCAATACACAGCAATACTTGTACCACATTTAACACATTTAGCGCCCTTGAGGTGATTTTTCAAAAAAATGGCGCTATACAAATCATCCAACTATTATTATTATTATCCACGTGAACACCTCAGCACAGGTTAACCTAGTGAGGTGGTCACGACACATATAACACACCATTCAAACCTACCTTAATAATAATAATAATAATAATTGGATGATTTGTATAGCGCCGTTTTTGTGAAAAATCTCCTCAAGGACGCTGTAAGGTTTGTTTGGGTAGAATATTTTCAAAACAGAAAACAAAGGCACCTACTTAAGAAATTAATTATTTAGATATATTTTGAAAAAAATAAATGTTTGGAATGAAATAAAATTTTCTAATGAATGTTTATTTGTTTCATTATTTAGAGATAGTAATAGTCGTCACAGGGCATTACTTTCGCTGTTAAATCATTTATTGCACCCAAACGATAAGCAAGAATTTACAAACATCATAACTTTAAGGCCGGGTGCACATCAGCTACTAAGTAATAAATGTAAAATGTGTACCTTACACTTCACATTCTAAAACACCATACGAAGCACCTTTATTATAGTTAAAAAAAAACATATTATGCAAAATGGTACTGTATGATATATTTGTTAGATATAAATAAATACGTAATAATAAATGGGGGGACGGTTTACACACTCGGCCACGAATCGATGTATATCGAAATCGATTGCCACTGATTCATAGCAGAAATGTGCTGACGAACACCACACACATGTAATTACACTGTCTATTTAAAATATTTTCAACACAACTATAAAATTAATTACATTCTGCCAGAAATGTGCAGAACAAACTAATAAAGACAAACGTTAAAACAAAAACTTACTTTAAACTACGCTTAGTAAAGTTATAATTAAATGTTATAAATTCATTACTCGGGAAGTTAAACGACCCTTGTTGGATTAAAGGTTACAAATAATGGCCAGCAAAAAGACACGACTTTTTCACCGGGTCTACTACATAGGTACCGATGAATGAATAGTTTAGGTTGATTAAACTTAAATATTCTTTATGAGGTGTTTTAAAGCGGTCAAAGTCGGGTCTGTTGAGGTCTCACTTTATTAGTCAGCACTCGGCACGACTCAGATAAAATTATTATAGATCTTGACGGCTCGTTGTAGCATTACAGTTTGGTTTGTCAGTTGTGCTTCACCAATGCTGTTTTATAAATTAGTTTTACTTCACGGGTTCTTTCGTGATTTGGATTATCAGATACAGGTATTTAATATTTTCCATACTTTAACGAAAAATGCAGAAAAATTATACAAATGAGATATTTAAAAATGTCGTGATGTCAGTATGATTAAATGTTAATTTTTTTTTTTAAATTTAATGAAAATCAAATTTAATAGTGTTATTGTTAAGTTCTGCAAGTATTTTTAGTTTTTTATTATTGTGACAGCTGTTTCGGCACCCCATACTATTACAGGTTAAATTTCCTAAATCTTAGTCTTATCGATGGATATTTGAAAATTTTGTAGCTCATGTTGAAAATGATGTAGAGAGTATAAAATAATTGCATTTACCTGTAAATTTCAGAGAAAAAAAGCCATATTAATTTTTACAAATGATGAAAAAGCTATATTAATGTTATTTCCATGACATTTTGTAATGGAAATATAAAAATTTATTGACGTATTGAATCAAAAAAACTTTCTAATGCAGTGTTACCTTGAAAACTAAACGCCTTTAAGCTATCCACCAAAACAATATTACTTCACTTTACATTAAAGTTTCAAATAGTATATCAATTTGATTTGTTTGATTTTATTTTGGTTAATTACCCAAGTAAAATATAAAGGAACCGGAATAAAATTCCTCCTACTCCGCGAAAGCTTTTTTGCTTCTCACGATTGAAAGAGCCGCGCACTAGGCATCACAAAGCCCCACGCACTCGTTTGAAGCCATTTCGTATTTGTTCTGAGAAAAAATAATGGTAACACGTAAAGAAAACGGAATTATAATTTATATTTTTTGTGTATTACAGCTGCTGGTATTGGGAGGAGAATGCTCCAGTGAGAGATCTTCAGCCAAGAACCAGCCAGGATTTCATTACAGCTGCAGAGGAGGTTCCTTCCATCTCTCAAAGGGGTTAAACCATTATCCGAGGTAATAAACTGTTTTCTCTTGATTTTATAGTTAATTAAACAAGGAATGTAAATAATTATATATATATATACATAGAGAATAACATCAAAACATATAATCAAACATAACGTTTCGGTCTGAATAAAAACAAAGGGGACATAATTTTTCCAAAACTTAAAAACATCGAATCAATCACAATATAACATCATTTACATTTAATAATGTAATTATATTTTTATAATATATACATAATCTTTGACATAATAATATAAGAAATTTACAGCAATACAAATACAATACTAAATCAAAAACACGTGAACACCTCTGCGCAGATTCTCATGGAGAAAATAAAATAACATATAAAACATTAACAGTGGGTACTTACTTTATACTGAACAACCTATAATGAAATATTATTTACATTGTAATTGAAGATCACTATAAAACTAATTAATTCCTTAAATAAATAATCACTTCTTCAATAAATGTAATATTAATTGGTGGTGTTATTTTTAATACAATTAATAAGATGTGTTTTGTATAAACCATTATTTAATACATACTTATCAACATGTTTTGGAAGCGGAGCTTCTCTCATACACAAAAAAAAAATCTTCCGAAACATCTTGATATTTATAAATAAAGTAGTGGTTTGTACAAAATACTTCTTTTTCATTTCTTCAATAGATTTATAATTATTTTGTGGCGTCATTAATAAGAATTACTTTAATAATTTCTTCAAAAGAATGGTATTCACTTTATGGTTTCATTATTAATGAATGAATTAAAAATGACTTTGCATTCAGCACTTTATTAATATATACATATCAACATGTTTCTAAAGCGATGGTTTCTTCATCAGGAATATATAGAATACAAAAAAAAATAATAGTAAAAAAGACAAATTATAATCATAATTTTTTTTTATTAAAGTAGGTAAGTAATTAATCAAAAATGTCAAAAAAAAATATTATGTAACATTGAATAACAAATATATATTAGAAATTAAAAAAAAAAAGAAAACATTATTGATTAATTAATTACCTACTTTAATAAATTTTTGTTTATTTTTATAATTTGTCTGTTATTTAATTATAAAACACTTATATTTATCATTTGTCTATACTTTACATTATTATTTTTTAGTATTCTATATATTCCTGATGAAGAAAGCATCGCTTTCGAAACATGTTGATATGTATATATTAATAAAGTGGTGAATACAAAGTAATTTATAAATAATTTATTTTAAGAATTTGTTTACTACGCTGTTTTTAAAATATAAAAATCTACATGTTTCGAAAGCAAAGCTTTCCTCATCCGAATTAACAGTATACTTACTGTGTATGAGAAAAGCTTTACTTTCGAAATATGTCGATATTTATGTATTAAAAACAGTGGTGTAAACATATTAATTCTTATTAATTCATTTCTTATACATTTTATAATAAATAAATAGGAAAGGTAGGAATAATAGGTAGGTACTACAAATGGTTAATATGTATATTGTTTATTGTTGATTTGATTCACATTTCACTAAATATTATCAAAAAAAAAGTTCTTTAAATCAAGATTTTGTTTCATTTAATAAATATATCAATCCACAAAGAGAATGAAATAAAAAAAATAAAAACTACATATAAACCATTTGCAGTACCTACCTGACATTCGTAACTTTATACTATACGATTTGAAAACAATTTATTTTTCAAATGTTACATAATTATTACAATGAAGTCGGATTAAACTGATTGAAGTCGTTTTGTCAACTGGTCTTTATTGGGAACCAGTTCATGCTTTAAATTTAGGATATATAAACACATATGTACGTTGCATTGTTATTGTAATTTTTTTTTTTCAACAAAATAGTAATTATAACAATAAAAAATGAATACAAGAAATTCAGAGATAATCAGGAAAAGAAAAAATAAAATATAATTGGCACAAATAACCTTCTTTCACACAGCTGTTTTTTCAGCATACACCACCGCCTTCTGAAAATTTGTTGACAATTTTTAAATAAATTGGGTAACATGCTATAAGTTTTTAAGATATAGATGTATTTAGAAATTAGAAGTCTATCGTGTGTAGTTTGTCTCGTGTTATGGGCATGTCCTGTTTATTATCATTATATTTATTTAGATTTTACAGCGTTTTGTGATTAGAACATCATGGTAGGCATTCAAATGATCAATTGACTAAATTTAATTTTCCGTAAGTTGAGAAGTGCTTTTTAACTTTCTTTATCTTAATAATGCGAAACAATTCATACATTAACCCTTATATAGAAAATAAAAAGATTTCAGTCGCACCTGGGACTCGAACCCAGGACCTCTACCTACCCGGGGTAACCGCTTGACCAACTTAGCTAATGAGACCAGTTCAATTTACGCCATCTACACCGATATCATATTTCAAGTTCAAGACTTGTTAATATTATCCTCCATTTTTGAATCCCATATTATTGGCTGCTAACCTTATGATGATCGCAAAGTTCTACCCGAACACAATTGCTATCGAAATAGAGTCTCGGATATACCTACCCGATTTTTATTCATATGAGACATCTATTGACTTTAGCTAAGTTGGTTAAGCGGTTACCTCGGATAGGTAGAGGTCCTGGGTTCGAGTCCCAGATGCGACTGAAATCTTTTTATTTTCTGTTGTTTTTTTCGGTTTCGTGGTTCATTTGGGATGTGTTAATATTATTTTCTTCGATGATTAAATATTACAATGAGGTTTACAAACTTCAATAAGTTATAAAAAAATAAATTGAACTTATATAAACATTAACAATTTTTTTCAGTTGAAAAGGTTTTTTTTATTTATTTTTTATTTTAGCACATGTAGTTTTGGTTTGATAATGTTCATGGAAAAAAACTTCTTTCGTATCCTGTATAAACATGATTCAAATAAATGATTAAACTATTGACAATTTTATCTCCTCCTGTATGTAGGATAATGAAAGAAGGCTCTATTTTACTTAGTGTACGGAGTGAACCAATATTATTGAAATCTTTTAAATTTGCCTACGAAGTACTGAATAATTTAAGACCTTTGTATGCTTGTCGATCAAATTTTTGGTAGTCAAAAATCCTGACATCCTCTCGCCGGGTATGTGTCAGAGTTGAGGAGTGTTTTGATTTTATAAAACATTGTAATATTTTATGGTTTAAAGAGTTTAGTTGAATATTAAAGTAAAAAGTTTTAAATTTATTATCTGTAATATTCACTTGGACGAACACACATATTTAAGGAAGGAATAACATTTTATTTATTTTCGAGCTTAACTTCGTCGGTTAAGGAAAAGTACAGAACGAACTACTTCGGCATTATTCATTTATTCGTAATGAAAACTTTTCACTATTACATAAATAAATCAAGCGGAACAACAATTCATTTTTGATTAAACAAAAATATCTCCACACACATAATTAAACCTTGTAGTATAGAAGCCTCCAAGCTACATCAAAGGCGTTAAATAGCTAAGCGCGTTGTTAAATTGTTAAATACCTTCCCTCATTATTAAGGCGTGTTCCTGAAATTGCTAGAACATCATAAGGGTTTATTCTTATAAGCTTATTTGGGAATTTACCCGAGTACGATTAAATCACACATTTATCGTACAAGTCTCACGGTTTGAATTTATTATAAATATGATAATAATAACGCCATTGCCGTTGCCAATAACTCCAGCCCCGGGGGAAAGCTTGTAAAATAACATATTTTTCATAAACGAATTTGAATATAAAAAATATTTTTTGTACATTATAAAGGTTTATTCTGATTAGATAAAATTATAGTAATAATAAATCAATTAAATAACTTTTATAGGAAATACTACAATATAGTATGACCGATATAAAGCGCTCCTAAGGTATTTAAATCACTGGACGGTAGTGTGTAAAGGCTAGTATTATATATGAATTCAGTGTGGTAAAGAGTTAACGCCACCGGCAACATTTTTTTCAACTCTTCACCGTGTTAATTTTACATAGAAACTCATCTAATTAATTAAGGAACGTTGAAAATTAACGCCGCCGGCAGAAGTTTTCTATTTCCTGTGAGTGAAATATGACTGGGAACTGGGGGAAAGAGAGGAGGGCTTTCTTCTGGTCCTTCATTTAAATGACAACAAGAAAACTGTACTTTCTTATCAATAAATATGGTATTCATAATATTATTTTTTTATCTTATTTTATAAAATGTATAGAACACCTTTTTTTAAAATCAAGAATCACCGTTATTTTCCGATGAATAGTAAAAGCGACAAAATTTTTGCATTAATATTTTTTGAGAAATTGGTTGTTCGGTTCCTCGGTCCCTCGAAGTTCCGCGGTCGCAACGCCACTGCATAATACTATCAACTCACACTACATACGAGAGCGCTTCATAGAAAATTTAATAATACGCCCTCGGAACAAATGAAATTATTCGCCAAGATAATGGAGAACATCCCAACTTCCTTCCGACCAACAACTTGTCTTAGTAGTTTGAGTTATTTGAATGATATGTATATTATGCAAATTTTTGTAATGCGTATTAAAGTTTTAAGATTTGGGCGCTGGTGGGAGAGCAGTTCTCGTTATTTTTGTCATTCTATATCCCCTCCAATTGCCCATGGAAAAATTACTGCCAAAGTTAGTTATCCCAATTCGCACAACAGCTTTTATGGATTGATATACTCGAATTGCTAGTTAAAGTAATTTACATTGATCGTTTTTCATGTTTTCTCGTGAAAAAAGAAACAATAACGCGTATTTGAAGACTTTCACTAGATTTCTAATTAATAACTACATGTCCCTATGAAAGTAAGTAAATACACGCTTGTTGACAATCTACTATTTAATATGTTGGCAGGTTTTATTGGATTTGTGAAAATTATGTTGTTTTATAAATGTTTTTCGGGCAAAACCAACAACATGAATTTCTACAAAAAGGGTCGGTAATAACAAACTTTGTAATTTGAAAACTTTACGGATTTTTTAACGATCAATGTGAACAATAGAAATCAAGTAAATGTAATCCACACATATTACTTTAAGGCCTTCGATAAGGTAAACTCGTCCATCTTCATTAAATAGTTGCATCAATTACGATACCTAGTGCAATTGCATCACATTTTCTTACTTACTTTCCAACTGAGTGAAGTGGGTTAGTTTTATTATTTATTTATTTCTCCCAGTCCCTAATATCAAAAATGTGTTCACTGTTATACTCGTATACATATTTTTACCTAAAATGTGTAGGCGATCCATCGATCTTTAGGGCAGCCTAGAACCCAATTGAATCCTTTTGGGAGCCCCAGAATAGCGAGGTTTCTCCATCGGAAGTCCATCCTCCGAGCGATATGTTCTGACCTTCGCCTTATGTTATTTGGTGTTATATATGTTAGATCGGTTACTTTTTAGCTTCCTTACCCAATCGATTTCTGCTGTGTAGATCTCTCTATGTGATTCTAACCGTCTTTCGGTCCCATGTTACGTAACTTCAGTTACGCGTTTTACCCACTATATAGCTATAGCTTTTATGGCGTTATAAATCAATTTTTTAAGACACAACAAATGTGGCTTTAGATAAATGGTGTATGCAGTGGCGTGCATTGATTTTTTAAATCAGGTTAGGCAGTAGAATAATACACAAGCGTTCGCTTCAATAGAAGAGAAACATTAAAAAAGGAAAATCAATTTTATAATTATTGTTAGGAAGCACAATCTGTAAACTGATTAATTTTAAAATAATGTACAAAAATAAAAGTAAAAATATTTTTTTAATCTTACCACGGACGTGGAAGTTTTTGATAAGAATGTCTAAGCTGCTGGCTTCAGTCTGTTGATATTACCTGCCACATTAAATATCCATATAACCGTTTCATTTATGCATATCACAAGCCAATTGCTGGATACATTCATTTCAATACTTTTTCAACCGCATAATTGCATAAAAGAAAGCCAACATAATATGATCATTATTTCGTTAGAAAGGTAGTACTAATCAATAGAGGTACCAACAGATGGCAATGGTTGCTACATTTATAATTTGTACTAATAGGCACACCCTTTTGCGACACCAACACAAATGAGTCTTTTCTTGAATGCGCACTGCGCACACATGTATATTTTGTGTAGGATACCATCAACATTTGAATCCGATATTTTGCATACTTAGTTCCTGCTTTTAACACGTTATAGTAGAGTTATCGATGGGGCGCGCGCGGCGCTGCGATTCGTATCTGGAACTTCGCGCGTATTTTTTTTTATGTATAGTATAATTTCTCGCATTATTTGTATTAATTTTAATATCATTTTTTTATGTGAGTAAGGTAGGGCATACTGTGCTAATTTGCCTATATCGAATGCACTCCTCAGCATATATGTATATAGTATGTATTTTGTGACCTATATTATAATTAACAAGTGAATACCTATGAATGCTTACTAACAGTAAGAGAGGAAACGCAACCTATGCATGATCTATTATCCTCCATCATACTTGTCTTGTCAGTTGATAAGGTTGTGCTGTCATCAGCAACACCGCAAATTAATGTTTCTTGGTGTATGTTCTACCAGATGATGCGCTATGTGTCAGAAAGTGTATCACATTACAATATTACCTGTGGAGACTGGAAACAATCAATCAGTGAATATCCAGATTTCGGATAATGTTGTGACATAATAATGTTATTATAATGTCTCATTATAGCAATATTACACATGTGAACAAACTACATAATATAAACATAGTATGATATTACCAGTGTGTTTGCTGTCCTGTGTAATTCTGTTAATGCAAAGCTCGTTTGGCGTGTTTGTATG
Organism: Halesus radiatus; assembly: GCA_022606495.2. Classification (NCBI taxonomy): domain Eukaryota; kingdom Metazoa; phylum Arthropoda; class Insecta; order Trichoptera; family Limnephilidae; genus Halesus; species Halesus radiatus. The sequence goes on from JAHDVE020011194.1 coordinate 142,676, forward strand.
ATAGCTTTCTACCGCAGCTTAAAAATAAAAGTTGAGAACTTTTAACTGACAACATGGTGCGCACCACGCCATAATCTAATGGGTGGCTTTATTAAGTTCCAAAAACCATACAAGGCAACCAAACCATTGATATATTTGAAGTCTTAATGATAAGACTTAGTAAGCGAAAATTTAGAGAATATTTCATTAAAATGTAGCGAGCGGTATTTGACGGTCTGTGTGATTTTTAAGGGCGTAGCTTACCCCAACTGCCCTTCAAATTATTGTGCACTATCATAATACTAATAACGTGAAAAAATAAGTTGGGTAAAAATAAAGATGCGTTTTTGATTTTATGATAAAGTTCAGTAGATAGCGGGAAAGGAGCGAAGATTATGTTTTACCAGCTCGGAAATATATGCGAAACCTTGCAATAGGTAGATTAGCATTTATATATTCCCAGCGCAAAACACCTTCCGTGCGTTTTCGGTAATTATTGTTTGTTCCGATGATTATTTCAGTATGCTTTCTACGGAAACGTGCAAGCAAATTTGAATCAGTCTTTAAGAGATTCGTTCAAAGCTCGCTAAAAGCCGAATAACTGCTTACTGTGTCAAGACTTTCCGAAGGAGCCAAAAACAAAGTGAATTAAAGCAAGCGGATCGATGTTAAGTTAAATTAAGTATACGATTTGGGAAAAGTAAAAGTCTTGGAATAACTTCGAGTTCTAAGTATTCCGATGGGGATTTACAATTTTTAACAGAGTGTGTTAATATAAATAGTTTCATTAAATGAAAATAAAACAATAACTTTGTTTATAACCACGAGAAGCGAGAGTTTCATTAAAGTTCAACTCCTCGGGCATTCAATTTTGTGTCAAGTTTAATATTTACGTACATTTCAATATAATAATGGTAAGACCCAGCAGTTATTAAGTAATTGATAAATAGATATCCAAAGTTGGTAGGTTGTGAAAGTAATTTAAAGGGCAGAGTGAATTTCGCACATAACTCTTGGCTTCACATAAATTACCACCGCTCCTAAAAAAACACGAGCCCCGCCATTTCTCAATCTTATCAATTATTCAGGGCGATAAAGTTTTAACAAATCGATATTTTTTGTCAGCATTATGCTCCGATACTTCAAATTAAACCTGCCCAACTTTTTTATGTCATTAATTTCCAAACGGTCAATTAAATGACTTGTAAAACTTTCTGCTTTCGAAATGGCTTATCAACCTGCCAACTTTTCAATTGTACCTACCTCATTCCTCGGTTCCGGCGAAGGATAAATAAAACTGTACTCCTTCTATCGTCTGTATCTATTCCGCTTGGCGCACCCACGCGATGGAATATAATGGCTTCGAAATTTAATAATGAAATTCGGGGATAAGTTGGTCAAAAATACATCGTCGGTAAGAATTTCCCCATCAATCGCAGGGTGACCGGTGCTCGGACAAAGGGCCGAGCCGCAAACGGAAGGGGCGGCCGGGCCGGTCCTCCAACCTTCCCCCGGGAGAAGTGGCTCGTGGAACACTGCGGCACTTGGACTGAAGCACCTTGTGGCAAGGGCTTTTTTAATATCAAGGCGCTATGGGGAGCTTACTAGTGAACTATCTCTTTGTGGAACTATAAGACACGTGTACTATATGTTCATTGTATTATGTATTGCCTTATGTCAAGTAAAGGTGCATATACGAACTACGAACCAACGAACCCATCTTGTTTGAACCTAAATGTATCCCACACTTTAAACTAAATGTGTAGGTAAAACTTGGCCAACTAATGCTGAACTGTATGGTGTTATATATTCTGGACTTATAGGTGTAGGGTCTAAGTATGTAATTAAATATATGTACCCAGTACTTACTTCACAAAATGGAACCAGAAACTGTCGACTTTAGTTTTAAGCACTTGTTGGTAAGAATATAATTAATTTTACCAAACTACCGTACAATATTTTCTTTAATTTAATCATAAGTAACTAAATCTTTTTGAACCTGTCTCTTTTAAACGGATCAGAATGTCCATTTCTAAAGTTTTGTTATTTTGATGCAACCATTCTCCCAACTAATAAAGCAATAAATTACGTCAGAAACTAGTTGCAGGCGTCAAAAGCAAACAAATGAAAGCTCTGATTACTTTCTCTGCTTAAGGGAAAGGTGTAAAGATGAGATAAGATTTCGATAATGCTATAGCCGTCTCTAGCGACGCGAGGCCATTATTTCTGAAAAGACAAGCAGCAAGGACAGCACAATTATAATCATTACTTAATGTTGTACGGTTGCTCAATGTCAGCATTACGCAGTAAATTACACGGGGTACTACTTCGTACCTACATAAATTAGAGGTGGGCATTTATCTACCTTCATATAAATACTTTAAATATCGTAGTTTTGAGTATAAGGCCTACAAAGTTCACGTGTAAAAATTCAACGTTATACAACAGCTGATCGGAGTTTCATTGTAAGTTAGCGGCGTTCTATGAGGATCTCCAAACAATTTAAAAAAATTACTAAAGTTTACCTTCTAACATAAATACAGCTATTATTTTTTTTAAATGTCGTCATCACAGTGAAATTACAAAGTTACAATTTTCAAAGCCCGCCAAAACGCTTGAAATCTGACAGGGCACGCGTGACGTCATACGTACGTGTCGGTCAACAGTAGGGTCAATTTCACACGGGTCGGTATGAAATCAACAAATCGAAAAATAAATAAATAACAAGACTTAAAAAAAAAAAAGACTACTTTTGAAATAATTTGTGTGCCGCAACCCAACTTCGCCAAATTTGCCCGCATTCCGACCCGTGAGGGAGCGGTTTAACTTCTGTTAGAACCCGCCGGTCAATCACGGGGCGTTTTAGTCTCTTATGGTGTTAATCGTTTTCAAATAATGATTTATTAATTTAAGTATAATTTATTATTATATATTATATATTTATTATTATTATATTATACGTAATAAAACTTACATATTCAGAATCAGAGTTTGTTGGTAAATGAGTATATATTTTTAAAGCCATAATAATTTTAAATGGAGTTCCTCATTTGAGGACACTTTATGTGTTGTAATTAATACCAACGGAATCAATCCTAATCCTATCTAGATTTTTGTATAACTGTTACCCAGCGGTAGTGCACTAGTGTTTTTTTTTCCGACGTGTGGATTCTAAACATATTATGCAAAAAAAAATTATGAAAATATATTTTTATGCTATATTTAGAAAGCAAAATATTTGCAGTCCCTAACCCGGTGGCGGGTGTGTCGATGTGTTAAAATGTATTGTTGCGTGTTTACCGACTACGTTCATTTGATAAAATTAATAAGTCAGCTTTTTTACATTTCTTTTCTGTTTATTATTCACCTATTATCATTATTTCAACGTTTTTCCACAGCAAACTCCCACCTTTCTCTTTACCATATTCCTTCTTGAGTCCATCTGTAAAACACGCTACTAAGTACCTACTTTAAAAATGGAATACATTCAAACATCAAAGAAAATCTTACAAAGCAAAAACCTATCCCAATTTCGTTACAGTAAAAACATTATTATTCTCAACACATGTGCTGGAAGGATATTTTCGAGGGATAGGTTATGTTTACGAGTAATTTAAGTGGCATTTTTTGATCTCACGTCAAAAAGTCCATATGGTTTGAGTATCTCCGTGGCCGAGCGGTTTATTTCCTTTCCTATGAATCCAGAGATCATGGGTTCAAATCCCGCAAGTTTAATTTAATTAATACGTATTATTTCACATTTCATTTTCACAAAATAATGGGTATGTATATAAAATTTATACTACTATATAATATATTTGCGGGACGTTTCAGTGCGGTAGATATTCAGTATCGCCCCGGTGAAAGATCACCATTCAGAATGTAAACCTTGCTTGAAATTACTTTAGCTGTCTTTGGTGAAGAGAATTGAACAAAGAAACAATGTTTTCGGATTCCTTAGATTTTCCCCTACTACATGTAGTAAATAGCGGGCGAACCGAGTTAACACTTGTTTGTGGAAAACTTTCCTAATTATTTTTTTCATCGGGTTCCAATACAATAAATAGTTCGAAGATACAACAAGTGTTCAACACAAGTCTATGCGAGTCAATTTTCATCTGCTCCGTCCTGACTCCGCGATACTTGCGACGCATGACCTAGATAAGTGCTAGCAAGTATCAAGCAATAGTTAAACAGCAAATGCCTAAAATATTATTACGGTCACAATATTAATTTAATTTGCCTTATCGTAGCGGCTTTGCCCATAGTTATTAAACATATTTTATAAAACTGTTCTTTAAAAGCTCCCGAGAAACTGAGGGCTTCATTCATTTACGAAATGCATGAAATTATTTCAAAGGGGGTGTTACGGTTACGTTGTTAAGTTCTTACACGGGAAGAAGTTGACGTTTTTTTAAGCCTTATGTTTGACCTTTCATCTTCGTGTGTATTTTAGCAGGCACCACTTGCTGGGAAGCGGCGTTGTAGAATTTGAATGTAACTGAATTGTGAATGTAAATCTCCGTACCGTGTCCGGGCGGGACGGAACCGCCGACAAAGCGGACTAAATTCAGTCAAATCTCATTCGAATCCTTCAAGAATAATTTCCAGCACCATCCATAAAACAAAAATGTTAAACCACCTGTATTATATAGCGTGAGCATCTATGAATTTCTTTAGATTTTTATACTTGGTGTCTTTACATTCCCCGCTTATGGCTGTTTGGAATGAACAGGGATTAACGTTAAGTTAATTCAACCACAACCCCCGTTGCCCGAAAATAGTCATAACATGCTGGTTTCGTTACGTTTTTGATTCCCAAGGAAGCCGGTTTGCGGATTAATTAAATTTAATATTACATACGTGCTCGTACGTGTGGCGGAATTAATAGACTGCCGGACAATGACGTGGAAAAAAGCTTTCGTAACAATGGCAAACAAAACAATACGATTGAAAACTGACGACAGGGAAACAAATAACAATTCAGGCCATATGACAGAATGGGGCGTTTCAAATATAGATTTTATGAACTTTGTAGAAACATTAGATCGATGATTTATTAGCTAAGATATGAGAGGTTTTCTCGACGAATTAGGTACTTATTCTTCATTCGACTTTTTAGGGCCCAGATTTGGATAAAGACTTGTCTCAAGTATCTTCATTCTTGCTGATTTCTACCCTTTGCCCATTGGAACCTTGTAGCTCTCTCAGATTTATCAATCAATCTCATAAAACATATGGGCGACATGTGTTTCTCTTTCACAACTACGGACGTCATCCTATAATGTTTGAATTCTAAATAATTATATTAACATATGCTATGGGACGTGCAGAATACTTTTCGGAGGAAAGGATAAACTCAATGAATTGATAAACCGTTTTTTTGTTCTTTTTATCCAGAATAGCCGTTAAGTGGCGTTTTATTTAACAGTCACACCAAAGTTTCTTTCGGCATTTGAGTATTTAAGTTTAATCGACTTTTCCCTGGAGAAAAATTTAACTTAACGTGCTTAAAAATGGCATAAGAATTCAGGGGGCCACTTAAGTTCTGAGTTACTCGCCGAACCCTTGTGTACCCGCGGAACCCAGTGTACCTGTCGAACATAGTGTACCCACTGTTCCCTCTGTGCCCGCCGTACCTGTATGTTCTGGCTTGGGATTCGGGAAATGGCTCAAATGGGATATGTAAACGGCGAAAGTTGTATTTTTAAATAACTTGTAACTAAGTACAATCAAATGTTTTAGTTAGAAAAATAAACACTCCCCTGTGTCCTCAACCGCCAGCGTTAACAGCCGTTTGGAGTCCTCTGGATCCTTCTTTAGACGAGTATTTTCTTTTAAAGTCAGGTAACTTCACGTAAAATCAAATCTCCGCGAACGCCTCGCCTTTTCCTTATTTTGACGCCGAATTTTTTTTTTTTTTAATATTTGCCATCCGTATATGCGCAATAGTTATAACACCATATTATTCTAGTCATTTTTCTTACTGAAGAATTGAAATGTCTTATTATTACAAAAAAACAGTTCATTGAACATGATAAAAATGGCGTTGTGGAGTTAAAAAGGTTGTGTTGACCTAAATGCTAGACAAACTGTTACGCAAACTTCGCGATTCCGGAGAGTACCGTTCAAAGGTTTTCACTGTTTCATGCATTCAAATGTAAAATTAATAGTAACGTTATTTATATAACATATAATTTCTCGGGGACCGTAAGAACATTAAGGCTCAACGTTTTTTGCCTCCTCACCCAGATTTCTGCATTTCACGCTGTTTACGAGTTAATATTATCTACCATCAGTTGTTTTAACTATCGAAAACTCGTGTTTGAAATACATGTTTTTGACATTTTGATACGACAATGTTCGTTGCTCCAGATATTATATTCACTACACAGATTTTTAGCTTTGTAAAAGTTAAGACCGCAAAGATAAAATGAAGAAGAAAAATCACACGAAAGTATTTACGACCTTATTTTTTTTTATATTGTACGAATATGCCCATTTATAACAAATGCTAGATTTTAAATCAGTGAAGATGTTCACCAAAAGCCACTGTTCCTAAAAATAATCGACGACAACTTAAAGTGTATTAATACGAACTGAAATTCAATAGTATTTAAAAAATGTCAATTAACACACATTACCATATAAAAAAAATGTACAACCTACCATGTTATTATTGTTTGTAATATCTACATCTGTAAAAAATAAACTAAAACAAAAGTTTAATAATATAGCAGAGTTACGATTAAAGTTTCTAATTCCATACAATCTTCAAAGTAGTTTATCACAGAACCAGATGATATTGTCTTTCGCTAGGGGTGTTAAGTACCTACCTAATAAATGTCTAATTACTTACGCAGTGAACCTTTTATTCACATGAAAAAAAAATCGGAAGATCATTACCAAATTGAAATTTAAAGCAGAGCAACCATGTGCACGTTAAAATACGCCTATCGGGTCAAAAGTGTGTTAAAACAATTTCCTTTTCTCATTCAACGATCAAATAATGTTACACATATACCTACTAAAGTAAGAATTTTGACTCCCTTATCAGACACAAGAATCCCTATTTTTTTATGAATGCCCTAAAATGAAATGTTTTGTAAATTACATTTTAAAAATGGAACTTTTAATCTAAGGTTATTGTTATCAATTATTATTATCATTATCATCGTCTAAGATTATATTATATTCGAGTATATTAGAATAAATATATATATATATATATATGTACAAACGTTTACAAGGGTATTCTCATCTGGGCTGCTGATGATATCACCCGTGGCTCATGTTAATCAACAAGGTGTAATTTAAAAACTGCACATATTTTGCGTGACGCGCAATATGTCCTGTCATACTTTTTACTCTCTTTATCACACATGTTTCCTTTGAGTACCTAATGTATGGGGCATGAACGGCTGATGTTGTGTACAATATACTGTATAATATCACTGATCCGAAAGAAAAACGTCAAAAGTCACAAAATGTTATAAATTATTTGTTGACTAAATCTGGTTCCTATTGCAATTGGCATTAGACAGTTGTGTCTTTTTTATTTTTTATTTGCCTGTAATAGTTCACTATGGCTGACAATAGAAACGTCACAACTCAAAACAAATTAAAAAAATCCATGATATTAAAGTTCCGTGTTAAAAACACTGTTACAATTAAATATTTGACGGTTTTTCATGTAAACAAATTGTTCAATCAGATAAAAAAAAATTATTTTGTAAAACGTCACAAATCAAAGCCTAGTTGCTCGCATTTTTTGCGGAGAAGTTTTAAAGATAAATTGAAAAATATGAATATCTGGCAATACTGATTTTGGCAAGTTGCACTTACTCCAAAAACTTCATATACTTATTAGAACTTACAGAATTTTCACCCTTTGAAAAAACTTATGTCGTCTCTCTTATTTTTTGATGTTTGACGTTTTACTTCCGGATCAGTGATATGGTCGTGCCACTCAAAACTCAAAACTTACTTACAGAATTTTCACCCTTTGAAAAAACTTATGTCGTCTCTCTTATTTTTTGATGTTTGACGTTTTTCTTCCGGATCAGTGATATGGTCGTGCCACTCAAAACTCAAAACTTACTTACAGAATTTTCACCCTTTGAAAAAACTTATGTCGTCTCTCTTATTTTTTGATGTTTGACGTTTTTCTTCCGGATCAGTGATATGGTCGTGCCACTCAAAACTCAAAACTTACTTACAGAATTTTCACCCTTTGAAAAAACTTATGTCGTCTCTCTTATTTTTTGATGTTTGACGTTTTTCTTCCGGATCGGTGATATGGTCGTGCCACTCAAAACTCAAAACTTCGAACTAACCACTTACGGTGAACCTTCACCAAACGGCGCTATAGAAATTTACTCTTATTATTATTAACCCCTCTTTCTGATTCATGTATAGTTTATGAGAAAGAGGAAGATGATACAACGGATCTATCGGCAGCACGCACATAGTACAGTATACACAACATACCACCTTACCTCCCGTGCCGCAGTGCTTATACCACATTGGCGCCAGTTATTAAATTCTACCACTACGCCTGAAATACCAAACAATCAATTTCAGCTTGGAAAGGTTAATGAATTCACATTTTAAATTAGGCGTTTCACCATGAAAATAACATTTTTATTCTTTCCAATCCGTAAAAGACCCCCAGACTTAGTACTACGGAATTTAGAATATTAATTTAATTTAGGAATTTATGGTTCTAAAAGGTTATTTTTGATAAAAATTTATGCAAGCCAATTCTCGTCTAAGAAACTGAAATAATTATTATAAAAAAACATTTGCTACGTGAATCCCACAAGGATAGTTCTATTAGGTCAGGGTAATAATTTCCATTTTAATTTAAATAAAGTAAACCTTATAGCTAAAAAGTATTTCATTATGCGAAACATGTAAACTCGTGAGAAATGTATTAATGAAGACCTCTTGATAGATGTACTCGAATGTACATTTATGAGAACTTACCAAATAAGTTATTATAATTCTTACCAGGTACCCACGTTATTTCGTTTGAAGTCATTAAAGAGATTTTTTTAAATAATATTCTGAGTAGGTAAATACTATACACGTGCCTCACTGCCAGGGGCTAGTTAACCCATGTTCTTTGCTTTCCACCCATCGCCAATTGTTAACATTTTGAGGGGTAACATTAACAATTGTGAACATCGAGATATGAAGTAGAGTACTGCCTAGAAAAAAAGATCTTGTAACTAAACCTATGTAACGATTATGGATAGAACCTAGTCTCTCACCAGTATCTTTAATATCCACTGTCCAATATTAAAATATAATCAATATCTACTATCTTCAATACAAGAAAGAAATACATTACATAAAAAATTACATATTTAACAGATACAGAAAAAATCGTTACAAACGAAATTTGCATAATATCAGACTTTGAAAATGCGTCATGTTAAAGCACCAAGCATCCAACCAGTGACCTCGTCAATGCATAAGATAAAATAAAATAGACAATAAATTGTCATAACTTTAGGAAATTTCAAGAATTCACACGGTCAGAGACAAAAAAAACTTATTCTTTCTTAATTACACACCTTATTATTCTGACGACTTAGAAGTAATAGTCCTGCACTTAAGAACGATCAAATCATCCATGAGTGGAAAACGAACCTTATTACGGAAATCAGTTCAGGAGCTGTGAAAACCTGCCGTCTCAATTTATCTAACTGGCCCAGTTTTGCATTCATTTATTTATTCTAAGGAAGGAGATTTATTTTAATTGATGTCTTCAGCGTGGATCGCGATAGGGCCCGTATTTGTCTTATCACGAGAATAAGATTGCCTCGCCCGACTGTTGGTTGCTAACGACCTAATAAATATGATGTTGGCGGATCGGGCACTTTAACGGCAAAGAAAAAGCACTATTGACACTGCTGGGTTGAAGCAAATATCGGTAAACTTAACAAACAAAATAATGCGAACTGAATTTTTAAAGCTGAAGAAATGACGAAAAAACGTTTATTTGAAACGTCCATACTAAAATACACTGACGGCATTTTCCATACAATAAAAATACAGTTGAAAACATAACCCTATCTGTAATAAAAAAAATGCAAACTAACGCTTTGTTCCGGACAATGGCAAAATAAGTAAAGTCACGGTATTCCACTACTTTCCACCTTTCAGAGCTCGGGTTTCCCAAACTTTGTTTTCATAATTCATTTTTATAATAAGCCAATGTCGTGTAACCCCGATTCATATGAAAAAGACATAGCCATTAAAGTGAAGACAACACGTTGTAAAAAATTTTCGATTTATATAGATAAAATTTAGACACATATTCGATGAAAATTGCATCAATGTAGTTTTCCCGAAGGCTTAAGAAAAGTGCTGCATATTTTATTTATCTTCTGTGTGGCTATGAAATAATGAAAGAAATATATTTTTGAACGGTACTGCTTTCCAAAATCTTTAATTAGAGTGCTTGAAATGTGACGTGCTGAGTATAATTTTGCGTAATGAATCGCGTAAGGCAATGTAGCGGAGGTAAGTTCGCCTGGAGCACTTCACGGCTGACATGAGCATGCACCGGTGAATTATGTTCATGCATTTTGACGCCTGCCCGCCGGTAATAATTAAGATAGCGCCCTCTTTCGGAGCGAGGTCTACATCCGGCATTTCGTGATATTTAATTCACGAGAAATGGCATTTAATTTTCATTTAAAGCCTCGCCAGCGCAGTAACAATGGTCGGTAGGCGACTCTTTTCACTTAACTCCACTTAGCACGCTTGTAAAATTCCCACTTACCGCTAGAATACCCGACCGACCCCATCCCGATACACGTAATTTCTCATTTTAATGCATTCATCTGTGGAGTCTCTACGCCATTAAAACTCCGCAAAATGTTCGCATTACATTTATATGTTATATTTATCAGTTATATTAATTTGAGAATAATTTTTATTATGAGGTGTGAGGATTGAAAAGTGACATTGTATTGCAATATGAAGTTTCTATCAAATAACATAAAGACATCCAATGTTAAGAGATTTCTTTTTTACCATTTGTAATGTCCAAATATATATGCCATGTTTTAGTAATATTTCTTTTTTCCATGGAACTATTTCAACGTTGTACAAGAAAATTCTGGATCAAAATAATATTTTATTCATAATACCAGAGTTACAATGATCTTAAAATCCAAGAAAATCTTTTTCGGAAGTAGCTTTTAGACTTTTAGATAATACATGATATACATTTATTTGTGTGTAAAAGTTTATTTTGTTACAGGTGTATCCTCTCATATTTAAAAAAAAAACTTTTTTGTAATTATTCTAATGGTTTCCGTCTTCTCACATCTGTACTGATTTTTATAACTTTGTAATATGATTGTTACTATTCTCCACCTGAATAGCTTTTTGTATGGTGATTTCGCAGCTGAACTGCGTCAGTTATAAATTCAGTGTTAAAATTTTCTGAAGACTAATTATTAACTTCACTTACCTGTGTTTTATATGACCCCCCACTCATTTAACAGTTCAGTAAAAAAACACGAAATTGTAATTTATTGTAACGTAATTGCACACTGTATGATAGCAAGCCACCTCGTTACGCATTTTTGCTGGGTATGTATATGTATACGTCAATAATTCCAGTGTAATATTAGCCTACATTCCCCGTTTTCCATACCATCAATCCTCAATTAAAACCATCGGGACACGTTGACAATGCGGTCACTCCGCCTATACTTCAAGAGCTGTGCGCCAAATAGAGCTAATTAGACAATCGCCTGTAAGTAGTTATGCCTCGTGAGTGCGTTGACAATAATCGACATCTGTATTTGGCTCTAGACTCAGGTGGCACTTAGGAAGCCAATTTCTCTAGTCCCCGTGCCAATTACTGGCTCGGATCAGGAATTATTAATGCTGGCCTAATACGCCCCTTCCCAAAGGCAAATATTTACATCGCAATCTGAGCGCAGTTAACTATTCCGTAATCGGACACACAAAACAAACATTTGTCAGGCCGGCTGATCGCATATTCTAGTCCCATTCGCCCGACATACAAGTACCGTACCTACATACCCGTCGTTACTCTCGGAGCGGCTCTTACGCCAATCTGGTAATTTCGGACATTGCAAATCAAGTATGATAATAATAGATGTATTTATTTATAAAACATGTTTATATTTGTACGAGTCAAGACCCGGGGCGGGTTTGTAGTTCGTTATTCTGCATCCGTACACACGTAAATAAACTCTGGACTGCCTGATCGGTTATTCAAGTGAAGTATGTGAGTCGGAGTGCGCGGAGAATACACCGGGAAATAGCTCTCTGTGCCTCCAATTCCGTTAACTCTTAGAATAATTGTTTTCATATATCTAAAGTACGTAAACAAAACGTATCGTCGCCCACGGCGCAAAGAGGCGTATCTCATATTTAGCTATATTCCAGGAGTCTGTTTTTTTGCTGAATCAGTGGAAATAAAAAAGGGGTATTAAAAAACCATATTAGCGAAACATGTAATAACATGTATAAGAATCCAGCATGAAGGCAGTTTTTGGCTCTTCCGGATAGTTACTAAACATGGGACACGCCTGTTTGTATTGTATTTTTGTATTTCTTAAATAAGTTTATGTGCATTGTGCATAAATTATATTTCGTGTCAGAAGTTAAATTCCACGAAATTGACTGTAGGTATCTACTATCATAAAAAAACTTTACTGACTGCAATCATAGTTGTCTTAGCACCCCGAATGTAGGTATGTATCTATGTTTCGTACAATATTCATGACTTTTTTTGGGGTAAGTGGTTATAATATTAGAACTTGTTTTACTCCATTGAAAATGGCATCTTTCGCCTCACATGAACATGTAATTTTTTTCCAACTTTTAGCACAATACAATAGGTATTTATTTACACTATTTTGAATTTACCATTACTCTTTATTTGATAATTAATCATTGAACTTCCCCCAAGAAGACGCGGTTCTATGTATAAACTCAATACATTTCTCACTATTACTATTTTCACACCACGTAATCGCTTGTGGTGCTTAATCGAATAGATTTATAATGTATATTATTCAAGTCTCACCAAAATGCAGTAGGTACTTAATGATCATAAATATTCAATAATTTTCAGACACTCGAACAAACTTTCTTTCCTTACTACCGAGAATTCACTATCATAACAAATCATGAAGCAGTAAGTTTTGTTCACAACTGGTGCCACTGCCCAATAGTCTCATTCAGGTGAATCTATACCGAACTACATAATACAAATACGCTATACGTATACGATATATGCCAGTTATGTGGCCTGGTCTGTGGTTTTATAGACATGTAAATTCCAATTTCCCTATCACTTATTTTATTAACAGATTGCTGAATTTTTCAATTAGACGCATCGCATCGTTCGTGGTGCGAGTGATTGGTATTGGAATTCTGAAATAAGGATTTTTTCCGACGGAAATATCGTGTGCATTTATTCTCAAAGGATACATTATAATAAATTGGTACATCAATACATGGATACGATGGTACGATGGATACGTATCATGTTGAATTCTAAGGAATAAGAGTTCTATTTAAATTGTTCTGGATGTTGAATATTGACGTGGCTTTTAGCAATGACGTATGTAGGTACATTAAAATCATTTGAAAGAGCGCACGTTTGAACATATTTGTGCACACCGATAGCATCGCGAGCAAGCCTCAAACTGGTTCGAACCAGTTTGGAATGATAATATTTAGTTCATAGCGACGTTTGCCTTAATCTTCGAATATTGTCGTTGTAAGGTAGGTCTTACTTACTCTGTCCCGGTAGGACAGGGCTCCTTGGTTCGATTCTCAGATGCAACCGTTAACTTTTTTTATTTTCTGTTTCATGTTTCGCTTGAAATTTGTTAATATTGGCTTCAAGGATTACATAATGTATTTGTTTTAATATGTATGTAAATATGAGATCGTGAATATCTAACGCACCAATCTGCCCGGTAAGCACTGTCTTTAATACTCAAATCACTATTGCAATGAAGGTTATGGTGTATTTGTTTACCGGTAAGCCTAAGCTATGGAAGGTGGCTAAAAGAAATGTCATTCCGTCAGAACTGTTAAACAGTGGAGAAACGCGTGCCCAAAATTTGTCACTTGAGAACGGGTCGATTTTATGACTCGTTCACATGCTCAACGACTCGCTGGCTTTTGTGCTCTCTCCTAGGCAAACCCAGGTTCACTGAATTCTCTTATTAAAAATACCCTCCAAAGGGATCCTTAAAGATGACATGGCAGTACTGTGTCAGCTTTGAAGGCGTAGATATATATAAAATATACATTTTTAGATAGAACACAAGCAGAAAATATTTATATATAAAATCGTTTCAATTTCTCCTTATTATTATTTAATGAAAATGTTTATTATTATCTACTAACTTTATGAATTTCCAATTATTATTCTATTTAGTTACGCACCTACCTATCAAAACTTTAATGAAACGAATCAGTTGCTTATATTAAATTAAACAAACCTTTATCAAATGGACTGGGGTAGGTGGAACTCGGTATACAGAACGAAGTTACGGCTAGTACGTTCACCGCCAGACAAATGTCCACCGAAACACTTACACAAACATTAAACAGATTTACACAAAACCTCCTAATACCCAAAACAAACAAAACGATCTTCCACAAAGGACCTCATTATACGGCAACAAAAGGATACAATAACCTTCCACAAAACATCAAAAACGTAAATGATCGTATCAAATTTAAAACATCACACATAAACTCGTACAAGGTATAACAGCACGTACCCGACAGACTTTAATAAGCGATTTCTTAGCATATTTGGAGTAAAACATGAAGATGTCACTTTGCTGTTCCATGACAATGTTGTAAATCGGAAGGAAGTAGGAAACGGGTTGGATAAGAGAAAGAGAAAGGTTGGGACGTACATCGCCATTCGGATTAAAAAACTGGACATAGCTGAAGCCATTTAATGCTCTTTGGAACGAGGCGCAACTACGCGGCGTACGGAAACGACCGGTACAAGCGGCAAACTGGTGAATCAACATTAAAGAAAAAAAACAAAAAAAAATATTTTTTCAGGTTTTAATTTTTTTTAAAGGGTTAAATCGTTTTTTCAATTAAGACCTTAAAAATTTCCACTTCTGACACGATTTACCCGTAAGCGATTGCCCTAATAAAAAAAAGTTAAACCATAAAATCGACTCCAAATGTGATGTAGTTTCGCCAGTATCCTGCATGTACAATATATACTACATACATAGGTACCTAATACAACATTTATTGTAATAATAAAGCGTTTGTTGAAAGTTGTTAATTTGAGCGCACTGGGTTAAAAATCCGTCATCTGGATCATTCATCATGTTCAAATCTCGAGAGCGGTAAGAAACCACAAATAAATTATGCAAATAAGGTAAATATTCAAACGCTTTTTAGTATCATTTTTGAGTAAACCGATTTTTAATTTTGAAATTAGGTGAATGTAATTTATGTAAGTATCTGAAGTGTAAAATCCCCAACGGGCGCACCGCGTAAATAAAAATGCGAGAGAAAGCCAATTTTTATGAAAAGTTAAAAGGTATTTAACGGGTACCTATGCATGAATATACTGTCACCCACCGAAGTTGGAAAAGTTATGACAGTGGAGTCGACTAACAACCCCCTAAACAAACCCCAACAAACTTTGCATAACAAAGATATTTAAGCCCCTAAAATACAACCCTTTTTACGAATTTTTTGCGCTACTGCGCTTTACGGCCCTCAAAACGACATTCAGGGAGTCGTCCTCGACTATTGTTTCCATCGTTATATCGCATCGGTTAGCTCCGATGTCACATATCAAGTCGATGTCTGAAAGGACGAACGTCCGAATCAGTTCCATTGTAAAGTTTCCTCCCCTCGCCTAACTCTGGCGATATTGCAGTTCCAATTCAAGTATTCATGTGCCATGACACACTGGGATCAATCCTAGGAAACCAAACCATCGTCGATAAATTATTAAGCCAAACACGCATGAGATGGCGTAACTTGATCATAAAGCAGAGAGTAGTTAGTGTATTCCACTAAAATCACTAAAATAATCAGCTCTTGCGTTATGAATTATGCATAACTTTTTATGTGATCTCGTAATGTTACATCCAATATTAGTTATGGAATTTCAAATATTAAAGAATAAGAGAAGATGCTACTTTGTTTCATATTTTTCATTTTTATAAGAATTATATCAAAATCAAACTAGTGAAATCTTCTGAGAGTTGCTTGAATGTTAGATTACAACACGATATAATTATAAGGGAAAGTAAAAATAATATGATAATAATTGGATAATTTACATAGTGTCGTTTTTGTGAAAAATTACCTCGACAACGCTTAAATCTTGGGTAGTATCATTAATTTGTTAACTGTGGTACAATAACAATACAATACTCATTCCTTTTACTAAAAATGACAATCTAAAACTTACAACTCCTATGTTTGTTTTCAAAAATGCTAACTGTCGTGATGCGAATGATCGTCTCCACAAAGAAGGCTGGTCATTTCTTAAAGAAGGTAATATTATTTCAAAACCTTGAATCATTTTATTCTTCATTGAATACAAGTATTTCCGATTGAATCCCGCTCATTCATTTTAAAGAAATTACCGGCCGTTTTTCCCAACCCTACTGAGGAACGGCTGAGCCGAAATTTTGCCTCAACACTGTACAAATGCACAAATACGCTCCTTCCAAAGAAATTCTGGATCAAATATATGATCAATTTAGGATATCGATTTTTGTCGATTAAAGTTCTCCTCAGCAGAAAACTAACTATAAAAAGTGTCAAAAGGGTGAACAAACGTCACCGAAATGTCAAATGTAATTATTAGTTTACGATATTTTTACGCGATTCAATTATTGAATGACAAATTTTTTATTTACGTTTTCGGATGTCAAAACAAGTTCATTGTGTGTTTTAAACAGAGCTGAAGAGAACCAAACTTATTTTAATCATTATAAGATACGTTTCGTCTTTTTTTCTCAATCATCGAGAAACGTCAAATGTCAAATGTACGATATAAACATTGTGCTTTGCGGGATTATCAAAAGTCAAGTTAACACTTTATTTTCAACACATTTTTGTAAAGTAGTTAGATTATGGGTCACTTTTTAAAATAAATAATATGCATTCATAATAAATACAATACTATCTCATCTGTTAATTTTACATTGAATGTTTTTACTTTGATGTCACTATATTGTCTTAAAAGTGAGCGGCTACTATCGTGTATGAAAGTGGGCGGTTACTATTTTATAGTGGACTGGCACCTCCATAGACAATTTAGGATAAAAAAATCTTGGAAATAGGAAAACAGAGCTAATACTTAACAAAACACTTGGCTGATCGGTGATTCACATTGATCATTCGAAAAGTTGGGAAGAACAGCTGTAAGTATCCGAAGTGATTTAAGAAAGAATTAGTTCAATTGATTGCGCTGAAAAAGGTTTTAAATACGAAATATATAGAAGAAATATTTATATGAAATTATATTGAATTTGACTATATTAGAAAAGATTGCAAAATCTTATCAAAAATACGTTAAAATTATTTTATTAACAATGTTGAAACTTCAATAAATCATAATGAAAAGTATTTTTGGAATTATACAAAATCAATGAAAAATAATAACCTGGGTATACCCAATACCCACCAACTTGGAATATGCGGGCAAAACAGTCCATGATGCTCAAAGTTTCCTAATTTATTTAAAAGTGTTTATGACTGTGATAATACAAGTCTCGCTAATACTGCATTAAATTTTACTATTTTAATCTAAATTTATATCTTGTCCACATCCAATATAATGATATTTTGACTGAACTAAAATTACTAGATCAAAGCAAAAGTGGTGGACCTGATAAAATACCTCCTGCATTTTTTGAATAATTGTCCCACCAATCTAGCACATCCTTTATATTTGCTTTTTAATCAATCTTTACAAATATGATGTTTTCCCACTAAATAGAAATTCAGCTTCCTCACTCCTGTTTTTTTTAAAAGGTGATAAACACGAAGTCAATAATTACAGACCGGTGAACCTTTTATCGACGATTCCTAAGATGTTCGACAAACTTCTACATAATTTTTTTTTCTGATTAAACAATTTAATTTCTCTTGAACACTATGGTTTTACTTCGGAAAATCTACTATTACTAACTTGTTAACATATCAAAATTACATATGTGAGTCAATGTCTAGTAAAAATCAAGCCGATTCTATCTATATAATTTCATTAATCTGTACTGAATAAACTGCGTAAATTCAGTACAGATGGATCACTAGATACGTGGTTTAATAGTTATTGTATCAATAGAATACTGGCTGTTAAAATAGATGGCATATTATCATATAAATTCATTGCTACGAGTGGCGTTCCCAAGGGGTCACATTTAGGACCAATACTGTTTTGGTCATTTGTTAATGATGTGCTATATATTTTCAATGATATGCAAGTCCTAATATTCGCAGACGATCTGACATTCAAGGTAATAAGAAATTTTAATGATTACCATACGATGTCAGATAACTTATCTAGACTTTTATTGTGCCAAAATAAGAAGTTGCAACTAAACGTAAGCAAATGTAATATGAGGTTTTACCGAATAATGAATCCATTATTTTTTCATTATACCATTAATAATGTTTCGTTAGTTTCTGTCTTAGAAATTAATGACTTGGGTATATGGTTAGATAAGAAACTCAATTATTTAAGGTATATAGAAACCATATCCAATAAATTTTTGAAAATGTTGGGCTTTATTTCAAGAGTTTCAAGTGACTTCAATAATATCAATACTATAAAAACATTGCTTATGTCAATAGTGAGGAGTTATATCGAATACAATTCCACAGTTTGGTCTCTGATTTATGAAGTTCTTTCAAATACGATTGAAAGAATTCAACGTAAATTCTTACGATATGTAAATTTAAGAATGGATATTCCTAGAGAATGCATAGATTACGATTATCTGCTTTATTCATTAAATTTAGAAAAAAATATCTGCGAAAAAATTATTTGGGATTTAACATTTTTGTTTAAAATTGTTAATTCAATGTTTTATATTCCCGAACTGTTATATTTTATTTCTTTTCATATACCTGGTAGGACAGTTACAAAACAGTACCTTTTTATTGTGACAATTCACCTTCAGTGTCGCAATATTATACTCCTATGCGACGAATTCAACAGCTGGGGAACAAATACTTTGGTGTTTTTTTTTATATATATTTGGCACATTAATGGTACTGCATAGGCATGCATTAGTACGGTTATTTGAAACTATTTAACTCTGTTTAAAAGTGTCAAATTATGTGGTTTATTTTTTGTATTTTCCATTATAATATGTACCTTTAAATATTATTTGTAAATTTCCATGTAAATACCTGTAATGGGCGTAAATAAATAAATACAAACATTACTTCACAACTGTAGATCGGGTAGTCAGGTTAATCTTACTTATGGCACTTTTTTTTTAATTGAACCTTAAATTACCAATATTTACATGGTTTTTGTTGTCGTTGTGGTTCCTCATATTATATATTGTAGTAAGAGTCAATTATATAAGGATCCAAATCATCATCAAATTTTCCACTGCAGAGAAAATTAATCATACTTTTATGGCTTAATAAGCTCTTCCACTTTGAAGTTTTCCTTCACAAGGATGCTAAACGGGGAACTTTTATAAATTTTTATATTTTATGATTGCATTCTCATAGTGTTAGGCTTCTACAACATAACTATGTGGAGGAAATATTTCTTAGGAAACTCGGAAATTTGAATAGCCCCCTATTAAATGAAAACCAACTTTATACAAATAATTTCAGAATTAATTAAAGCCAACATGAGTCGATAAATTCTCATTAGTCCACCCAACCAAAATTAAACAAAAAATAATATTGTATTAAAAAATTTACCCAGAATTAATTAATATATATATATATATATATATATATATATATATATAAATTCCTAAGTATCATGGATTTCATCAAAGTTAAAGGTTTTTATCAAAATCTCATACGTTCAGTAACCGATCCAAATCAATATTTATTATATCCGTTGCGTACCAATCAAATCATCGTATCACATTCAAAATGACCGACATTTCGAGTGTCATTGTGTCATCATTTTTTCAAATTCTAATATGTCCATCAATATATATTTCAATTCCTCATAAGCCATCAATATACGTTTCAATTCCACATAAGTCCAATATTAACATAGATTTACCGGTCTATTAATGGTTTTTATGTTTAATTTGTTAAATGAAATTAGTTTATAAAGCCATTAGTTCAATAATGAAATATCGCTAATGACAGAAACGTAAGATTAAAAAAAAATCTATTTTCTCATAGTTTACGTTTTATGAACTTGATGTTGAGTCACGTGTTAAATGGGAAGGTATGCGCGCTCATGCATTATTTTGCAGAAAATATGATGTAGGTAAACACTGTTTAGTGTCTAAGTTGAAATCTTTCGAACATTTCACACGTAGAGAGGATTTATGAATAAAGTCTTCTCAGCGAGAATGACAAGTGCCTTTTTTGGCAAGTCTCCAAAAGCTCTTGCGTGCATCTGAAGGAAGAGCACTCGAAGAAGATGTAGGTTCTCGCAATGAGTTGATGGGATTTTATACGTATACGAGAGACAGTAACATTCTTTTTAAAGCGAATATCATTTTAAGAGAATTCATTCAAAAACAGCATTCCTTTGTTGTTGTTCATTAAATCTCTGCGGAATCGAATTAACCACGTCTCGCCGCCGACCGAGGAATAGTTAAAGAGATATTGTTCGTCTTAGCACTGCTAAATATACGGAGTCACCACGCAGCGATAAACAGTTAAAGCTTTGGACGTATTTTGATGACAGTTCGTTTTTACGGAAACTCGTAAAATGGAATTGTCAATTCGTACCCGTTTTTACGCAGCGACGGAGGACGTACCGCCGCTCGGTTCTCAGTTGGGCGATGGCAGTACGCTGTACACATCTCTCGGCTAGATTGAAACCTATCGATAAAATTTCTTTTACAACCGCCGTCGTAAAAACGGGCAACTACTTCCTCAGGTTTATATATTATAATGGAAGACTTTCGAGACAGTAACTTACTTTTAATTTGTTAAGGGAAGATAATCCATTTTTACTAATATTTTCGTAAAACGATTCTGAATCTTTTTTCAGACTAAAAATAAACAAAAAGAGGGTTAGTAAGAATCTGGGTAATTAGATCTGGTCACTAAACTCAGTTACAGCAAATTCAAGTAACGTTTCGATTATTAACGATTGTCTTACAAGAACCAAAGTAGATTATATTAAATGATGAAACATTATACATACAGCGTAATATTGATTTAAAGGCTTGCGCGCGCTATTCATTTAACCAACTACCCTTTAGTCTAGGACGAATGCGCTTACCGCTCTGCAACGATAATAAAATAATACGATAGAAACAAATATCCCAACCGTGCTACCAAAAGGTACTGGGTGAATTTAGCTTTTCGTCAGTAATGTACAAAGTACATTCTTTGTAACATTTTGTTCTTTGAGCTTCGAATCAGGGGTACCTAACCTAACCTAAGCCAGCAATATACTTCAGTGGGATGTTATAAATTTGCTTTAAAGTTTCTTCAAAGGAACGAAAATAATGAGAAATATTTACTTTGGCAAACTCGAGTCCGACAGTTGGACCACGTAGGATTTACAATATTATGAAGAATACTTCGGACTTACGGAAGAAAAATGTTGTTGAACAACAGATGGCACAAGCGGCCATACAACTCCAGCACATAGACTATAAATAAGAGTACCGGACCGGAGCACCAGGGGTGCAGGACAAAACAGGAGGTCGAAGATCCTCGCGAACGTAATGTGTGAGAGCGGGGGAGATGACACAGTTTTTTCTCAAAGGATAATAGCTCTGCCTACAATTGCAAGTACATCGATTTATCTTTGTAACATTTCCGAAATGATAGAAGGGCTGTTGTACTCCATAAATTCTCGCGGAGCTGAACGATTTATACGTTCATATTATCAGAACTTACTTTGCATGTCGCCAGCAATGGGTACGTACGCAAAATTCAATTTATTTTTAGCCGAGGATGCTGCGTCGGGTATTTTGCGGTTGGGTCCTCTTTTTCACGTGATCCCAGGATCTCTTTGGGGACTTTTTATCTCATGCTGATTAATTAAAAGTGACGATACAATTTCGAGGAAGTTACGAAGAGGACGCAAAGTCGGCAGCTTTGAGCGAATGTTTTTAATAAATTATAAAATATCTCATATTGAAAGCTTATAAATTCTGAAAAAAAACATACATGTTACACGATGTTACAAAAATAATCCTCTTTTAGTCTAGCGTATACTTTCCCTACCTACCTAATACAAAATACATACATACGCAAGAGGGATTTGGTAAAATTTTCCGCTACAATCAACTATAAAAACGTAACGAAACGTTGATTTTTGTCCGCATAACAAAACCACGTGCTTTTAAAAGTTACATGTTGAATTGTTGGCATTTAAGGATCTATCTTATAACTGGTTCAACGCTCTACTCTCAAACTACCATTGTTCTAGTATTGCCTTTAAAATAAGGCAAAGCTAACTAAAACAGTAGTGCGATTCTAATTAGCAGAAAAAAACAAAATAATTATCTCTGTAGAAAAATATTGATAAATGAAACGAATCTCGTGTGTCAAAGGCGTATTGAAAATTTATTCATGGGCATTTCAATCCAAATCATGGAAAAGTTTTTTTTATAAATAAATTATTATCATTCGTAGGTACTTCTATATTCCTGTCATGAAAGTATAGTCCATTTTCATGTACCTGTAAATAATACATCCCGTGTTTGTCGCTCCATTCGATAATAAATTATATTAACAATTTGCTATCGTATTCTATAAAAAGATACTGGTAACCCGAGAAATAATACATTTATTTACCTATATGTACACACAGAATCCAAATATGTTTCTACCTGCTGATACTAGGTACTCCCATCAGCCTAACTCTCACAAATTGGAATTGTAATGTACGAAATGTCCTGTGTGGTATGTTAAAGTATTATATTATGCAGTGCGTACTTTTATGTATACAGTTTTGATCAAAGTCTTAAATTTTAACTTTACAGCAGTGTCGACTTTCCGGATCCGGCTTCAGTTTGAGGCAAATTTGTATCTCAGTTTGTAAACATATACATCGTGGAGATTATAAGGGACAAGCCTATTTGCGAACGACCCCTAAATCATGATATACTGACGGCCGGTCGAGATGGGTTCATTAAATTCCTCACCTGGCACTTTCCGTGGCCCCCGCACCGCATATACGAGTATATTATTTCTTATTATCACCGTACATATATTTCCGTATTATTTCCATACGTATTTGTTTCCCAGTTCCTGCAAAAGGCAACACGCTGGCGAAAACTGACGGAAAGTAATACTTTGCATTTTATAAATGACCGTTCTTTCGTTATGGGTACAGGAAGGAAACTGAGTTCTTGTTAAAAGCACTTTATCGGCAGTATCGCTACCATAATGTGTCGAGTGTACATATCTGTACCCAAGAGCTCAATGGTCATATTACAGGAGGCAACGAAACAGGTCTCAAAATTGGTTTACCCCTAAATCAACTGTGACAAATCCAGTAATTTCCATGATGAATCCGCTTAGGGAAGAATGCTGTTTACTTCTATATAGATGATGAAATTCCATATGAAATGGCGTATTTAACGTATTTTTAGTATATTTGGCATAGGATCAATGACCCCTGATATATATTTTTTTCTAAATTAAAGGATTAATAAATATCTAGTACGGATGAAAAGTATTTTATTTATTTTTGTTTTTAATTATGAGTGATATGCCATGAATTTTTTTTTCATAATTTTAGAGGCAACTCGGAAAAATATTTGCGGGTTCATTATATGTGTATTTTTTTTTAAATTATCATATTTGCCATATAAATATGATTACGTAATTAAAAATACAAAAACAAAACATTAAAAAAAACGTTTTTTCGGTCGGTATTTTAAATTATGTCCGGCAAATTTATGTTCGGACGTAAGTTGGTAGTTTTTAATTTAATTTAAAGTCCACCATAATGCTTATTTTCACGTTTAAAAATTATATATATATATTTCATAATATTTTCAAAGTAGATGTGTCTCAAATCCAAAATTAAGTTTTGTATGAAATAGGCTACGCAGCCGTTCCTCTTAAACACTGAGAAAACTGCTAGCCATAATATTTTGATAGTTATTCCCACCGAACAGAATGAATAGAATTATCCAGTGCCATAGACAAAAGTTTTAGTTCAATACAGACTAAAATGTCTTCATATGGAATTGAGATACTTAGTAAACAAACAAAAATTAATAGAAATGAGTCGTAAAAGTATCGTTTTTTTATTATTAAATCATCATAGAATCAGCAGCACGCCATGATTATGTGAATTCTTCATTGGGAAATTTCCAAAATTTAACAGGTGCAGTCCTTCGGTAAAGAAACAGCAGTCACATTGCATGAGCATGTCCAGTTGCAAACTCTGGGCCAGATACAAGCAAGGCGTCATGAACAGTATAACCCTGAGTATAAGTCTGGGTATGCTCTGAGTATAGTATAACCACATGTACAGGCAAAACCACCTAAGTACAGGGCACTGTTCGACCTCCCTTGGCTATGCAGCGCCTCTCAGATGTTCGCAGAGGGAAGGATGAATGGGTGCTTTTATGCGCCACGGAGTAGCCGGAACGAGTCAGCGCTACCGTAGATTCGAGAACACTGGCCCAGGCTGTCGCCCAGTGGCACAGGGCGCCCTTTATCATAGATGGAGAGTTTTCCTCAAGCCACCGTATTACAAGTGCTAAATCGATATATTTTCTTTCTTTCTTTTTTGTTACTATTTTGTAATATCATGTTTATATATTTTTTGTATTATATTGATTCTCTCTTTTTACTCGTATGTATCTATTTTTTTATATAGCAGACAGAGTATTGCACCCAACGCTCTGTACTGCTGAAATAAATAATATTATTATTAGATTCTATCATGTTTATGAACGATTCAGTGTAAAGTTACTAAAGTTGCGGTTAGTTGATATTCGCCTCGTGGCCGGGACCTGTCACCTTCAATTTTACGCTTAACTGTTTTTACTGTTATAAAATTATAACGTTATTATAATTATGATGTTACGATGTTACTATAATTATAAAACTGTATTTTATTACAGTGTTATTATGCTGTTCTTCGCCGACGATATAAAACCCTTCAAACTGATAAAAACTATTGAAGACTGTTTTCATAGTCAATCAAATTTAAATAAATTACAAGTTTCGTCTGAACGTAATAAACTTTTTTTAAACATTAGTAAATGCCATATAATCAGTTTTTTTTTTATATAATCGTCCTCTCAACTTTCAATAAAAAATCAACCATATTTCCCTCTCGTCTGTCAACAAAATTAATGATATTGACATTGTTTTAGATTCTAAATTTAATATTCTTAAGAATATCAATTCAATAACGAATGAAGGTTTAAAAATTCTTGACTTCATCCTTCGAAATGCCAGAGATTTCAGGAATATTTCATCAATAAAATTATTAAACTCTTCCTTAGTTTGTAGTCAAATTGAATATAATTCTTCTATATTGTCCCCTCACTATAAAATCCACTCCGATTCCATTGAAGAAGTTTAACATAAATTTATAAGATATGTTAACTATAAACAAGGATTACCTATTGAAACTATAAATTACAATTACTAAATGAAAGAACTAAAATTATTAAAATTCTCAGGACTTGTTTCTGACCTATCGTTTATTTTTAAAATTGTCAATTATATTATAGACATCCCTGATATAGTCAGCTCAATTAAATGTAATATTCCAACTAGAACTACTTGATGTAAAATTTTATTTAATTTTAACAATCATTACAGGACTGAATCATTAAAAAATTCTATTGTGCCTAGACTTCACGCAGAAGATAATACCTTTTCAGGCATAGTTTTTGAGTTTTTTTTTCAGACATACATTCAAATGCTCGGAATGCAAATACAAAAAAAAACGATTATTGTATACATCCTCAACAATTATTAATAAGTATGTGTCTAGAGTATTATAATTATCAGTGAATGTGAGGTGTGTTTTATATATTCGCCTCTGTTGATAATTATTTGGAATGGTACTTATACGATGTTATTCTTGAATTTGTTCGTGAGACAAATTAAATATGTATTTTATCTATGTGTTATATATTTTATCTACGCATTTTGTATATTTTATCTATATACCTACTGTGATGTATTTTGCACTTTTGTCATTACGATAATTTGGATTTTTAAGACAAAATATGTAAAAGCCCATATAAGGCAAATACAATATAATAAATAAATATTATTAATTTGCCACCGGTTTCGACACTTCCGTGTCATTCACCAGCTTTCTTAATACTAACTTAAATTATACAAATACAGAAATGATTAGATATTATGAAGTGTCGAAACCGATAGCAAATTATTAATATTAAGGAACAAATTTACATTGGAAATTAAAACTTTTCAAAGAGAAAAAATTCAATTTTATTATTACAAATATTTAAGAAGAAATTACCAATTTAAATGCCATTTAATTTAATTATAATTAAAATATCTTGTGTTAATTTTGATACACCTGACTTAAAACCATTTACAAATTAATATCCCGAAATTTAATTTTGATTTAATCATATTGGAAAAGAATAATAATTTTATTTTCTTCATTATCAATTTGTATTTCATTGCAATGCTCCCTTGAGGTTGCCGGGATCATTTTTTTCATTATGACGGTCACAAAAAATCTGTTTCTAAAGGTAGTGATTTTCAATGATAATGCCATTTACGGCCGCTTTCATCAATCACACTGAGTAACCACAATCGAGTTAAGCCGCCTTTGCATGGATTGCATACGCTGCGTGGCAAAGCATTAACTATCGATATTGCGTCCCCGTGTTTTTTGCGGATAAAAAACATGACTGTATTCACAAATAATTTGGCAATATTCGACATCGGTTTATGCATTCCAGAATGTAAAATAAAATAACTATTTATTAGATATGGGCAGATGCATTCACAGAGGATAATCGATTCAGTCTGATTCACCTAATTTTGTGAAATACTTAATTTAATTAATTCATTTAATTCATTAAAAAAAAAATATATATATGAAAGGGGGGATTTTTAAGCATCGCAAATGGGCTTGTTTTGGAAATAACGTATTTAAAAATAAAATTAATAGAAAAACAATCAATCTTACTCAATTGAATAATAAATAATACCAAGAATGTGTATACACCGCCGTGTAGTAAATAATGGTTTCATTTTTAAAGACAATAGTATAATAATTTAAAAAAGACAGTGCATCCTCCCGAGCATGAATTAGACGCTGGGCTTAATACGAACGAAATTGCGGCGGGCATTGAGAAATAAATTAGGAACTTCTGACTAGTGTTGCAGTGACTTGACTAACTTTCACCCTATGGACCTAATATGGGCAGACTCGATATCGAAGTACCAGAGTTGTAGTGAATACGATGTCACAACTGAATACGGAATACATTTCATTTGGGAATATGGATTGCGAAAGCGAATATGCGCTGCTCGGAATTACTGACTGGTTGACTAGAGGGGTTTGCCGCTACGAACTAGTGCGGACGATGACGTATGTGTTTTAATGGATTGCGGGACGGGATTCAATGCGTTAGATGGAGTCCTGAACGTTGCACGATATCGCAATATCTCCGCGACTATACGATCACGCCCATAGTATCCGCACGATATTTATGGTGACGCCCGTTAAATAATCATAGGGTTGCAAGGCCTAAGCCAAGGAATAAAGAATTAATTCCGTGTTAATTTAAAAATTAAATCGGGAGTGTCACGAGATAGAATTTATTCATTTAATTCATTCATTGAATTTCGCCCATGTCTACTAGGTACACAGTATTACTAGGTAAAATATTTTAAATACGGTTTTCCAATGAGCAGTCCAGAAATATTGAAGAATTATAATTGAGATACCTATACCGCGCTTAGTCTTTCGGTAAGGGTGTGTTTTTTTTTTTTAAATAGAGCGTTTGCAAAATTTTTATCAGTCGCCGCCGTTTTCAACCTTGAAACAACAATCTAAAATATTTATTAATATGATATGTATGTGCAGTAAGGTATGGAACTGGTAGGGGAACGATGAAAGTTGACTTAATGCTGTATAAATGAGATTCCTGAGGCTGTGTTAAAATCACGTATGACCGTTTATAAATGGTGAGTTTCGTAAAGATTGTTTATCCTTCTCCTCTCTATGTTAAATTATTCCTCACAATTTCTATTTTTTTATTATTTAGCATCTCTATCAAGTGATAACTGACAACTAAACCAAAAACTATGCATCGTGTGAACATTTTTTAGTGGATTATTAACGTTTATTCACTTCCCAGTGTTAATTTTATAAATATGATAATGTTAATACTTAATGTTCCAAGGCAATAAAAAAATCAAGGCTGATCTAAAGTGTAAGATTAAGTAAAGAACACTTGGTTGATGGTTTGTATAGAGCTGATGATCGAATAAGGAGTGTAAGGAGAATATATGACGGAAATGTGAATGGTAGAAGAAGTCGGGGATACCGGAGAAAGACATGGCACCATCAAGTGAACCAAATACTTGAGACGGGCCACGTCAAGAGTCAGAATAACAGAAGAGTTATGTGTAGTACGATGTATGAATGCGCACGAAGAAGGGAATGTGTGCCAAGACCGAGTTTTTTGGCTGTTCTTCCTCTCCGCCTATCCCTGCGGAGAAACTGCGTGATGGTCAGTTACTTAATTAACTTCATGATGTGAGATTTATATTGAAAACCCAATCACTTCAACATTTAGATATTGTGTTTTAAACAGATTTTTTTTATAACTCTCCCATGATGCAAGTACATAAAATTCATATGTGTTTTATTTTTATTTTATTTAAAACAATATATATGTTACGGTTTTACAAAAGAAATTGTATGTATGGAAGTAAAAGCTCTTTCAAACAATGCAGGCAACACAACCGTTGTAGGAAAGCACTTAATACTATGAAGTTTTGTATATAAAAGGAAAACATTCTGTTAATCCTCGGGCCTACCAGCTAATTGACTAAAGGTCCCATTTCATTTACATGGCGCTCGGGGAATGCTTCCTTCTTCGCTTTCCAATTTCATATATTACGTTCCCTAATTAAACATCTGCCGAGTTATATTATTATAATGGCTCCGCTAAGACTAACATTCGCCTTTGTTTTAGATCTAGTTTAAATCTCTAATATAATTTAAAGGATGCCAATTAAAGACGCGTAATGATTTTGTGGCGTCAATACAATATAATACAAATACAACTGGTTTACAGATAGATCAATTTGAAATATTAGAAGAAAGGCGTTAATAGTCAATTAATTATTATTAATACATTTTTTAAAATAGCTATCTCTTAAATTTATTTTCACATTAATAGCTATATTTATAATATTTTTAATATAAATTTCACTAATAGTAACTACCGTAATTAATTTTTTTTAAGCGTTGTTATTTTCTTGATTTTATTTATATTAATAATAAACACAATCTTATTTAAATTTCTTATATGAATTTATTATTAAATATCTTAAATCAATCTTTTTCAATTATTTTAAAATTTTTAATTAATTACCTACCCGCTTTCATCACTTATTGTTAATTTTATGTTTATGTGTGTAATTTGTCCATTTGTTAGTATTTGTAGACAAATCTTGTAGACTTGTCATTATTTTTAGCATATTGTTTATCCTGATGAGGGGAGCTTTGCTTATGAAACTTTTTTTTATATATGAATACCGCACAAGAGTCCCAACTGCTCCCAACCGTCTGGATCCAGTGAGACTATGGCATTCCCAATTGGGGAATGTTGTGAGGCTGAAGGTATTGGGGAGGGGAAGGAGAAGGGGAAGAGGAGGTGGGGAAATACCTGGGTATTCAGATCTGGTCACCAAACACGGCTAAAAGCCATTTCAAGCAACGTTTCAATTCTGAATGGTGGTCTTTCACCGGGCGATACTGAGAGTATCTTCCACTCTTTAACATGTGCGAATACAATATACATATTTAAAAATTAATTAATTATGAAACAACACAAATTAATTAATTAAATAAAATTTACTTGCGCATGCCGGGATTTGAACCCGCGACCTTCGGATTCGTAGTCGAGAGCGTTACCCGTCGACCATGGAGGCCGTCAAACATGTATTATTAAATATTTAAATATCTACATTAAAATATGTAGATATTTAAATATCAAAAACAGTGGTTTAAACAAAGTTATTTTGATTTATTATATATGCAATTTAAAAAACTATTTAAAGAATAATGTTTCTTGGTAGCGGGGAACTCTTCTAGCTATAGTCAATCTAGTATATGCATCGAAATGGGTCATCCTTAAAATGCACACATATTGTGACTCCGATATTTATTGCTTTGAACGAGGTTGAGCGAAATTACTCTAATGAGGAACTCAAGACAATTTTTTTAATCAATTTAAACCGAACATAAATACATACCAGTATTTTTTTATAGTTCGTTTTCTTTATTTTTTTTACAGTTACTCCACCACACAAGAGGCCCTGGAGTAAATAATTTCCTAAAGGCCTGTGTCATCTTTGGGGATGATGTGTGGAGGGGATTTTGGGAGTTTAGGAAGGCGTGAATCATGCTTTAGGAGGAAGAAAACACAGGGGCTGGCAGATCATTACACAAACAAGCTGTTGAAATCAAGAACGAGTCGACGAAGCGACCTGATCAGATGTGACAAATGTCATCCATGTACAAATATTGTCCTCGCGTTTGGCGTATTTCCCGATGCCGAAGGTATCAATGACGCTAGTTCCTCAGAGAATCTTCCATTGAAATACCGATAGAACATGTACAGCATTCCCACTCGACGTCTGGGTTCATAATTGAGATTTTATTAACTTCTAGTTCGACGAGATCGCCCATCAGATACGCAAAATTCGTATCCGTTGATCGCCGATGGGCAACATAAAAATATTTTTTTAATAACTTAAGATAATACTAACCGTTCTCAAAATGAAACGTGAAACCGCTGGGCAATGTAGCAACTGGGACTCGAATCCAGGACCTCATATCTCTCCGGGACCTTTCGCTCTGAACCACTGAACTACTAAACTTTATAAACTGTAAATTGGAAATTGTAAACTTTGCCTGATCCCAACACAGGGCCTCTTAGTGAGACAGGCACAGTACCATAACTCATATAATACATTGAGATTGTATGGATGAAAAAAAAATCATTTCAGAGATAGCATTTATCATGTAATATGATTTCTATGTTTATTATTTTGTTTACCTAACAAAATCAAATGAGACATATTATAAGGAGATGACTTCCCCATGTGGGCAGTCGGCATCCCTATTAAACAAGATCTTCTGCACATTTTTAATAAATTATTGAAACAATATCAATTACTTTCAAAGAATAACACGAAACAGAAAAGACAAAGAAATTAAAAATATTATATTGCGACTGAGACCAGAAATTACTCCCGGATAGATTTGAGGTCCCAAATTCGAGTCGCATAACAAACTAATATTTTATTTATTTAATCATTGATGATAATATTAAAAAAATATATCCATTAAATGGAATATGAAAAAGAAAATGATACAGAAAATAAAATGGTGACCGTCGAATATGCAAATCGAACCCAGTACATCTGTCTTATCGGAACAACACTCTCCAATTGAGAACGAATTATTTTCAATGGTTCAAAAATATGGGAATTTAATTTAAGATGCGACCGTTGCCATTTTATTTTCTGTGTCTTTTTCGGTTTCATATTTCATTTGATATTATTTGTTAATATTATCTACAATTATTAAATATTACAATGAGATTTATAAGCTTATTATTCCAATAAATTGAATTCTTTTTTTTACTGTGGCTTCTGTTTGATTTTTTTTTTTAAATTTTATTTATTGTTAATGTTTCAATATTTAATATCATAATGATGCGTAAAAGCTTAATAAGTTATTTTTGTATGTTTTATCCTCATCATTGTAATTTTCATCCCTCTTCTCAGTACGGTCTGTGAACCCATTCCTTCGACAAGGCAGCTCCAGGCCTCCCTATTTTCCACTGTTCGATGAACGTGGTCCATTGCAGGTCCAGTCTTTCTCCTCTCTATCTCCAATTCATTTGTTTTCTCTTGCATATAATTAATTATACATAGTATCGTATTCTACCTCCTTTAACTGGAAAAACAATAGTAGCATCTATACCCTGCAGAATGCCGAGTAGGCGAATCCGGAATAAAATATGTGGGCAAGTTTTCCTGAGAGGTTGGCTCCCATTGTCCCTACCAGTATCGAATGTTTAATCTTCTACAGGTCAAGTTCAAGTGAAAAATTTCAATCCGTTCCGAAATATTGGCTAATTCAGCACTCCGAGAATTTATCGTTGATAATAACTTTTGCGAAAACGCCCGAGGTGTTACCCTTTTTCGCCACCAAAATAAATCACGTATTTTCAATCTAAACGCACCGCTTCGACTCATTGGTAATGAACACATTTGTTAGTGGATTATTCACATGTAAGTGAGAACATCTATAAGAACCCAGGATAAATTAATATACAGACAAAATTTACACGTAAAATGTTTTTAGATTCAGAATTGATAATAATAATACTCGCAATTTTTATTTCACACGAGTACGTATATTCAAAAGTACACTCTTTTATTTTAAACAAGTAGCTAAACAGTGGTGTATACAAAGTATTTCTTATTAATTTTATTAATAACGATACCATAAAGTAATTAGGTATACATATATTGAAGAAAACAAATAAGTAAGTTTAAAACATATATTAAATATATGCAATATGCAAAGATACAAGATTACAACGATTTATAAAATTAAAAAGTTTAAAAAATACAGGCTGTGGTGGAAATCAGGTCAACGGGCAAGATTTTTTCAAGAATTAATAGAATTTCCCTTTTGAATCTCTCCTCACTGACGCAAAATATGTCGATATCAGAAAATATTTTTTCAGGATCAATAATAATAATAATAATTGGATTACTTGTATAGTGCCGTTTTATTGAAAAATCACCTCAAGAGCGCTGTACAAATCTTAATTCTTATTCTTTATCTAATTATGCACAAACAGATACAGAAAAACATACTTACCTGGCAGGTCACACATGAACATAGTTTTATTTAGGAAATTAAAGTGTAGAGATGATATTTTTACAGTTGCTATTTTATCCTTCTCTTCTATTTTTCTATTGGTGTTACATTTATTAGAAGATTGGTGGCACAAGAAGAGTTGGCATTTATTTGAAATACTTTTAAATTTTAGGACTGGAAAATGTTTATAAAATGACCTTAAAAAACGTAAGAAGGTTCTAATGGATATTACCATTTTTTAATTATTTTTTACACGTTTAGTTATTTACAGTGTTGCGGGCTGTGTACGCATTTGGGCACCGATGCGTGAATTTTATAACTTTTTCTATAAGTGACTTTAGGTGAGCACCGACCGGCTAGCCTAGCTATGCAATTTACGGTTCAATTTCTTCAATTTATGGATATGGATATGATTGTCTGAAAAGATAAAAGCAATATACTCCATACTTATATAAAAGCAATATACTCCTCCCTACCGGGAGAACCATTTTCAGGATTGTTGACGCTGTCTTAGATAGTCATCTAGAAAATTGAGAGGTTTGCGCTCCAGAAGATCTAAATTCTTTATACAACCTCCCAGCAGTCTAAAAATAGTAACAGCATACCCTCTCTTCTGATGTGTAGGGAGTGAAATCCCAGAATGTCCAGAAGAAAGTTTGTCCGATATAGCGACGAATATTGGCGCTCCCTCATGTAGAGAAATCTCAAAAACTTTTTCTGAACCACCTCCAACATGAGGAAGCATCCCACCTTGTGAGAAATAGGCGAGTCACTCTCCAACTTACTGCGGACTAAATATAAGTACAATACTAATAGAGTACGGGTATCCCAAAATACACTGACGGTTCAGATAACAAATCCTAGAATTGTTAATGAAGACTGACAAAAGTCCACGATATGAACACGAAATGCAAGTTTACCTTCAATATTAAAATTTTCTACGTGTTTAATAAGAAATACTTTGTTTACTCCACTATTTTAAATATATAAATATCTACATGTTTCAGAGGCAAATCTTCCCTCATCAGGATAAAGAGTATATAAAAAAAATGACAAGTATAAACAAATAGTAAACATAGAAAAATAATAATGCAAAAATAGACAAGTTACAAACATAAACAAAATTAGCAATAAGTGATGAAACAATAGGTAAGTAATTAATTATAAATATAAAAATCATTGAAAAAAAATGTGTTGGACAATATTAAATAAAAAATTTCTGTTAAAAATTTAAAAATCATTTATTTATATTATTAATGTAAACAAAATCAAGAAAACGACAAGGTTTAAAAAATAATAATAATTATTATTATTATTAAAATTTATGTTAATAAAATTCTAAATATAGTTATTAATGTGAAAATAAATTTAAGACAGCAATAAAAAATATTTGACTATTAATAATATTTATTTAATTGACCATTAACACTTTCCTAATTTTAAAAATTTCAAATTTATCTAATTGTAAACCAGTTATATTCGTATTCAAATATTTTAACCCTTTATTTACGTAAAAAGAATGATTTGATAGATTTGATAAAGGAAGCTTTGCTTCTGAAACATGTTGGTATTTATATATTAAAACAGTGGTGTAAACAAAGTACTTTTTTATTATTTACATTAATAATGATGCCACAAAATCATTACCCGACTTTTGAAGAAAAAATAATTAATAATATATTAAACAAAAAGGTTATTATATCTTATCCACAAATAAATGGCATTAGTAAGCAGTATTTTTAAATAATAATACTTTAAATTTATTTACGCAACAAAATAATTACACATCTATTGAATAAATTAAAATTATCTCTTCATTTTGGGATTAAGTAGCTCCCTCTCTCCTCAAGTACCGAGCTCATATGGGCTGCATGCACCCGAGTTCGTAATATTTCGTTTATCCCCCAAATATGATTTACGTATCTAAAGTGGACTTGCACGAAGTGGTTCTAGACCCTGGATCTGGGTAGGGAAAAAACTTCCATCGCCTCAAACGATTGAGACAATGATTCCCCATCCGGCGAGAAAAAGCGAATGAAACTTATGACAACGACTAACTTCTTACCTTACCTGCATAAATAATAACTATCATGCAGAAAAGTAACCTTTAAAGACACTCGCAAACAGTACTAAATTAATTAACTTACTTCTTATCACTTGGGTGCTTAACGTTCACCCTTTTTTAAAGCATAAATTTCATCAGACCGTTTAATATCCCTGAGAAAAATGTGTAAAACGCTCCGGGAAATCTTCAGCGTAGCTAAAAATGTGAAAGAAAAAGGTGAGAAAAATGCACATTTGGATTTAAATTCACCATTCTAAACTAAATATGAATATTTTTATCTTAAAGCCATCCTACGATGAGGAGACGTTATTAAGTTTCGCTCGGCAAGCTTTATTTACCTCCGCCAGTATAAGTTGCTCAGCGCATCCGTTTTTAAGTACCGAGTAATGAATCCTCAGCGGCTAGATTCTAGGTCCTACATTGAAAGCACGGTCTGGACAAACAGAATAACTCGATTTGCGACCGAGTTTATTATGTACCGCTACTAATGAACCTACATTTTGTTTGTTAGATCTGTTTTGTGAGATTATTGTTTGTAGTTATTTTATGCGCTGCCTGTTTAGGTACTTGGTTATACAATTTCATAACTCTACGCTGCTTTCATCTTATTCGCAGAAATTAAGAGGGTTCAAAGGAAAGAGTCCACGGTAACGGAATGATAGCCGATGAGATATTTTAAGCAAAATTAGAGGAATGTGAATAAAATGAACGAATGCCGTAAGAACTTTTTGGATATAGAGTGTTCTTTTTACCAGTGCTGACGTTTTACCCAATTTCACTAGGTATGTAACCCCTATGTTGAGATGGCAATTTATAGGAATGGTTGTTCAGCTAGGTTTATATTACATAAAAATGACTAAAATATTACTATTAAATCCACTTCTTTTTCACAGTAACTCACACTGTACACAGTATCACTACAGACAGGAGGCCCTGGGGGAAATAATTTCCCTCAAGGCGTATGTCATATTTGGGGATGTTGTGTGGAAGGTCTTTTAGTCGATAAGAAGGAGTGTATCTGGGTCTTGAAGAGACCTATGCTGTAGGAGAGAGGAAACACAGGAGCCGAAAGGACCAGCCGAGCTGTTGAATATAAGAACGGTCAAAGAAGAGACCCGTTCTCATGTGACAAATGTCAACAATATACAAATGTCGGGCGCGCGTTTGGCATGTTTCCCGAATGTGCACCGGTGCCAAATGGATCAATGACGCTAGTTCCTCGGAGCATCTTCCGTTAAACTACCGGTAGAGCAAGGGCAGCATTCCCACTTGACGTCTGTGCTCCAAAGATTGCAATCCGTTTGTTAAGATAGGCGAATCTATCAAACGGACCGGCGGAGTCAAGGGTTTTTTACAGATATTTTGGGGTTCCCGACCAGAGGTGGCTGCCAAATTCTACTTGATTTGCGGAAATTGCGAACTATGGAGCCCATTTGCGACCTGAATTCTCTGCTGTCATGCAGGCAGGTAACTAGCTTTTCGCCGATTTATAGGTCGTTCTCAAATTTTGACCTATTGATGATTCTCTTGCTTTTCTATACCAATTTGTTATATGCTGATCTGTTTTCCGTCGTTCGAAATGTGTTATAGGCTCGGTAAGCCGCGTTTTTTCATCGAGCTGCTTCGGAGCATTGTCGACTAAACCACGGCTTTGAGCGTACACCAATTTGTTTAATAGTGAATTGGATAAAGCCATCCGTCGCAGATGTGATGACATCACATCTGCAGGATCCGAAGTCTGAAAACAGACGGCTGACTACGGGAAAGCATTAAAGTGAGCCCACAGACCGAAAAAATCTGCTGACCTATAGTGCCACACTTTTCTCCTCGGCCTCTCAATTGGCGGTCTGAAGTTAATAGGGATTTATGTCGTCATCAAGCAGTGGTCAGACGATCCTAAAGGCGATTTGACATCAATCCCATAACAATGTAGCTCGTTAGTTAAAAATAGGTCTAACATAGGTTCTTGTAGGTTCCTGGACCAGTTTCTGTAATTCGTAGCAAAGGGCAAATAATTAGGCCCGTCGGCCAGCCGAGTCCGTTGAACTTGAGAACTTCAACCATGATTCATTATGAACATTGAAGTCCCCCAGAACAACAAACTCGGCCGAAGGGTAGCGGGGTAGAAGATCATCCATAGTTTCGGTCAAATATTTAAATATCTCGGATGTGTCTGATTCGCTGAGTTTTAGTGAATTGTATAAACATACATAAAATCTTACCATACTATCGAGCGGCCCGGACAAAGGTTGTAAAGTTTCTCCCTCAACCAGTCTCTCCCGATCCGACCCGCCACGCAGAAAGTGGGCCAACGCACCCGCCGCTAAGACCCGGACAAGCCTTACCCTATGAACCCGGGCTCCTCTGCTAAGTTACCAAACATAGCAAACCGCTTGAGGTGACCTATAGCAGAGGTGTTGGTCATCCAATAAATGGTTCCCGAGGAGGCGGTACCCACACCAGCCTGCCAAATTAGAAAACATTAAAGAGTGAAAATAATTTACAAGTGGTTAGATTTATGTTAAACAAACGACATAATGTTATCAATACAACCAAATGAGAATGAAGAAAAATACATATATATAAATATATACATATGAAGTGCATATTATATATATAAATACATATAAATTATGAAACTAGGTTGGCCCAACCTTCAAACTAGTTGATGAACTCGCACGATAGCACGTTCAGTATGAATTCAGCAGGCGATCCCGACGGACGTGCTGCGCAAAGAAAAAAAGAAAAATTTAAAAATGCATTATGTATATTATGCAAATAATAATAATAACAATTGGATAATTTGTATAGCGCCGCTTTTCATGAAAAATCACCTCAATGGCAAAATCCATGTATTCCGATGTATAATCGGGGCTAGTTATTATATTTTATCAGGCTGTGCGTGGCTAAAAGAGGCGCAACGGCTATCGACAAGCGGTGGGGGCTATAACTTTTAAATTCGTGATATTTTTCTAACATTTTGGAAGACAAAAACATGTGACAAGATATTTTTTTATTGTGAAGTTCAAGAAACAAAGGATGGGTGATTTGGTGATTCCCGGTAATATTTATTTCATAGATAATTATTATTTATTTCCAGTATTATGAGTAACTAATGAGAAATGAGTTGTGTCAAATACATTCTAATATTTTCTAGATTTTTTTTATGAATATCGGTAGATCGATAGATTTTAGGTAAAATGACATCACTAGTTTGGAGTTCGTGGGAGGAACGTTGGCCGATTTACAGTCACTATACGATCGGCCAATGACATAACTCCGAACCGAGTTCTGTTGTTGGGTGATTGTGCGGTCGTAGCATTAGAGTTGCGAGTATATTCAGTCCCCAACGTCGCCCCTAATCAGGGTGATGAAACCACTTTCCGACTTTGAGATTAGGATTAGTGGGCTCGTCCTCTGTATCTTCCACGAATCACCAATCGGTGGCATAAATTTACTTAAAAGCGGTGGAGAAGTATATACCTTTTTTTCGTATTTTTCGGTCCACCGCTGTCAGTCGTGTTGGTTGGATCGCAGAATTGGGCTGGGATCCGATACGTCACTAGGTGGCGACGTAACATGACAGGATGCTTCCAATTCGCTCCACGGGCGATCGTCTGGAAAAATAGAGATTGGATATTGAAGTGCCGCGGCCGGCCGTAGACTCGACAGACGGAAATACGATCGCCCATAAATCCCGTCCTCCGATAATAGACAAAACTTTTCAACGACAAAGAACGTCTTGATTATAATCATTATTATTATGTTCCCACACTGAAAGCGCAATCTTAATCGAAATCCAGACTACGATTAAGCGCTGTTAAGTTGGACCTTTGAATTGTCGCGTAATGAAGTCATTATTTCAGTAGTTTCTACTTCCTACCTTCTCTCATAAAAGAAAGTAATTTTTAGACTTTTAAAGCAGAGATAAGCTCGGTCCCCTACTTATGAGATCACGAAAAGGTGATAAAAAGTCTCCCGAATAATGCAAGCCGTTGAAGCAAGACGTTGATTGTGTTTTTAAAAGCTTTATTTAATTTTAAACTTTGCTGCAGCTTGCTTAACAATCCGTTTCAACTTAGAGTATTAAGAAAAAGGCCAAAAGATTATACAAGAAACGTAGAATGGAATCATGATTTTCTACGCCCAAGTTTTATACAAAATTATCCAAAATGGTCACAGCGATTATCGCTACGACCAATAATTATAAAGCTTGTCTTCATACGCCATTTAATCTTACGGTTTTAATTATGTTAATTTGGCTTTGATCAGCCATTCAATTTGCCTACACTGGTTTTCTTTCTAAATGTGTTTTTTTTTTGTGTAGAAGTTGAACTAATTGTTCACGTGCTAATTGCCGTTATTTCTTTCAAACGAAACTTTAATTGTGGGTAAATCGGTTTACATTTTGATTCGTAGCAGTCCAAACAATTTCAATAAAATTGTACTTGGGTTATAATTTAAAATGAACACCAATGTTAACCAATAAACAGAATTATGTTTATACATATGTCGTTCTAAATACTCTATAAAGGTACAGCGTAAATCTTTTACAATTTCCAAAGCCTTCGTTTGGAATTACTATGTCAGCTAAATATTTTTGATAGTAAGTTCAGACCCATATTGTTTCTTCCCTATTTATCAAATATTTAATTAAAAATGTATATTACTAATAAAGGGTACCTATCTGAATGTTACTCATCCGATTTATATATATCTTATAATCAAAACTGGTCAAATCAATCCATCTTAGCGAGAGTGGGAAAATAATAAAATATGTTTCCAGATAAATGGTGTAGTCATTTTTATTATGGGAATTATGAAACATGGATGTCGGCAAAACGAATCAGGTGATCAATTCCTGCATACTCATTGGTCGAAATAAATTTAACTTCTGAACTAAAAATTAGTTAGTATTGACCACTTTTTAAAAGTTATGCAATACTTTTATTATGTT
Source organism: Halesus radiatus (assembly GCA_022606495.2). Classification (NCBI taxonomy): domain Eukaryota; kingdom Metazoa; phylum Arthropoda; class Insecta; order Trichoptera; family Limnephilidae; genus Halesus; species Halesus radiatus. The sequence goes on from JAHDVE020011194.1 coordinate 182,972, forward strand.
TTACGTTGTATAATCATACGGAAAACACTTTTAAATCTAAGGTACAATTTAATCATTTCATTTGTAATTCGTGTAATTGAAATGAGGATATTAATTAATTTGAAACCATGCTTTATATTTATGGTTGTAGAGTTGTTAACTTGTCAATAGGAAAGTTGTTCTGAAGTTGTGACGGAATGAAGTAACGTGGAGGATGATGTAGGTGGGCGAGGGGGCCGAGGTTGGAGCTTCCCTAGTTCACAGTTCACAATAATGTTAACTTCTGACCAACAACGTAATGCTGCTAATACGTTCGTGTTTGGCGACAATTTGGACAAAACTGTCCCGAACAATATATTCCATTCCATTTTTCGCATTTAAGCATTATTTTCGGCCGTATTCCCATTTGCTTAATAACTATCCAGGTGCTTACCAGAACTTTTTGCGTGTGTTTCTATATTTAGCGGAAAAACAATCGAATTGTTTTGTAAATTTCGTGAAACGCACTTACTAAAATTGAATTAGGTCTACCATAATTCAAAAGATACAGCTTTCTAAAATAAAACGTATACATAAGACCAGTATTCAGAATAACGTGTAGGCATCAGCAGTAAACTTGTATGTGGATGATCATTGGATTCAACGTACATTAACATCGGATAAAGTAACGCAATTTGACTTTCGTAGTCTCATGTGGCCGATAGACGTCAGGCATCAGATTCTAGTCGATTACATAATTTAACAAAGGAAAGTATTTACCGGTATGTTTTTCAGCAAATGAGAATTCAATTATCAGCAGTGCCACACAACCAGACAGGCGAGCTTGGTAGAATTGTTACCCAAGTTCCTTGTCAATAAACTCATCCACCCTGATGGATTGAACGTTAACTTTCAATCTAATCCTAAATGAGATGTCAAATGAAATGTTTTTACTTCGCTGTATTTTTACCCGACTTATAAGAATTCCTACACATGTGTATAAAATAACTGGCTACTTGTACGCAAATCTATGTAGTAACTTTTCCACAAACCTTTCAGTGAAATAATATAACAGACAAGATGTTCTAGGAAAGTGAATCCATTGATATTGTTTAATAAAATGCGACTTGTTTTATTCGAGTTATTACTTGTTAATCAAATAAAATACAACCCTTCGCGGTCCCTTTGCAGAAATATATTTATTGAATGGGTCTTTGTACCGTATTATGTAAATAATTTCAGAAAAACTAGGTGTATCATTCAAGTCATATCAGTGTTTTTCGTTGTCACCTGAAAAAACCAATTGATCCTGAAATCGGTACCTAATGTTTAGTATGTTTCATTTTTGGTAGGATCAATACTAACGAAAGTTGTTGGCCTCATGACCAGGAAACTATGAAAAACTTTTCGCGTCGCTCTGTCAAATCAAAACGTAAAAAGTTTTCAAACATTTATTGCTTCTCTATAGAAATAATAAGTACCTAATTCGCGAAAGTTTGCAAGACAACATCTAAGACCGGTTATTAAATGGATTTAATGAAGCTCGGAATAAGAACTTTTCCAAAACAAACTTTTTGTAATAAAAAATCTTCTGTCCGTGTGAAAAGACTCATTTTTTGTGATAGCAATCTCATTTCTTCTCTGTCGTCCGATGACAGCATCATGAGGGCATTAAGATAAACCGTCGATATCACCGCAAAACCGTATTTTTTTAATTCGGAATTCGTACCTATTTCTTTTCGTGAAAAAATTATGGAAGCTTAACTTTTTTGTGAACATATCAATCCCTCAATATTTTTTTACAAGTCAAACTTAAATCCACTATGTATCAACTTGAATCTCTAAATAATGTTTCAACCTTCGTTGATTCGTTTCATGTCAGTTTTAGACGAGGGTAGGAATATAATAAGTTGCCGTTTTTATGAGTTTTTTTTATTAGGTAGGTGCCTATATCTCGTTTAGTTCGTACACGCCTATTTTTTTTGTTTTGTTATGGCATAAATAATTTCATGTTTTATTCGATGTCCTAAACGAGCTTCAAATCGTGTAAGTAGTGTGAATTCACAGTGTACACCGAACCGAGTGTGTGTTTACTGTTCAGTGCATATTCTGCAGAATAATCATATAAAGGATGACGTAAGATTTAACAAGTACAACCACATCACAATATTCCGTAGCAGCCTTGTTCCTTGAATAAGAATAAAGGAAGTGTATGGTTTACGCTCCGCGGCTGTTGAACCATATTGCCATACACTATATGCAAATGGCTTCCTTTCACCAACTCAGGGAAATCTACTGCAGCCGAGTCTTGGGACGTAAGCCCTGCTGCGGCCAATCAGTTTCTTTGTGGTTTCAACTCTTGCTAGAGCCGGCAGTTTTGGCGTTCGTTTTTAGCATGTTAGCTATATGGCGGGTTCGTTATCTGAATACACTCGGAACCTGAGCCGCGCAGTCAAATGTACATCATTAGGAGCGGTGGTCGGTATGGTATACAGTATACAGTGTTCAGGTTGTGCGCAGTGTGTGCGTGACGGTCCTGCTATTAAAATGATTTTGGCAAGGTTTTTTTTCTGTTTTGATGAACCTAGCTTATAAATGTGCTGGTACCGTTCTGTTTACTCTGCCTAATCCTTTAGAGAATAATAGGGGATTAAATTTGTTTACTTAATGATAACAGTACCTTTATAAATTTTTTTTCGTCTTAATCATTCCATTTTGTTTGGAAGTTTTAATTTACCATGTACTTTTGCTATTTTTGGATTAATAAATTCGCTACCGGTTTCGACACAACCGTGCCATTGACGAGCGTTCTTAAAACTAACTTAAATTAGACAAGTACAGAAATTAGGTGAGGGTAGAGGGAGTGGTGATTTGGAGAGGGGGTGGGCGGTGGGAGGAGTGAAAGTTAATAGGAAATATGGTTAGTAAAGGTGATTTACAGGGAGCTATTATCTTGTACAGATTTTACTAAATTCAAAACATTAATTGAACTTTTACTTGAATGCTTGTCAAACATGTTTAGACTGAATGTTTTCATTACAAGGTACTGCAAAATCACTAACAAACACAACATCTATACAATGCGCTCGTACTTCTATCAGCATAGTACACTTTAATGGCATTTGTCGAGCTGGTACTCAAAACACAAAAAGATACTTGCAAAATCCATCAACCGTGGAAAAAATGTTACCGGTTCTCTGATTATCATCTATAATGCTTGCATCCGATTAATAATAATAATAAATAATAATAATAACAACAATAATAATAATAATAATAATAATAATAATAATGATAATAATAATAATAATAATGATAATAATAATAATAATAATAATAATAATAATAATAAAAGAAAATAATAGAAAAAGATTACTCAGTAAAAAAAAATAAGTTCATTAATTGATAAACTAAAGTTCTTAAAAACTTAAGACAAGATTTTTGTGCATAGCGCAAAGGGTAACAATTATTTTTATAAACAATAATTATTAGCCTGAAACACTCATCCAAATTGAAAAAAACCTTTCCGAGCAAAGATAAATGTCGCCGACAGGACTCGAACCCGCACCCTTCTGATTGCCGGTCAGATGCTCTACCATTGAGCTACGTCGGCTTATCGCAAACCCGCCAAGTTAATCAATATATACTAGTGTTTCATTCAATAATTACTGTTTTTTTTTTAATTATATTTCACCTGTAAACAACCAACTTTATTAGTATGAGAAAGGCTTGTAACGGCTAAATTCCTCAAATAGATGGTGTCGAGACAAATTATGTCTACATTTTATTGGTGAAAATTGCTTTGACTTGTCAAATATTTATTAATTGATAAACTAAAGTTCTTAAAAACGATGGATGAGTGTTTCAGGCTAATAATTATTGTTTATAAAAATAATTGTTAAAAATAAGTTCATTCACTAAGAGAGAAAAATTAATAAGTTTATGGTGTATATTTGATAGTTTCTCGTTTCTAAAGGGCCATCAAGGGAGATTCCATCCATGTAGCCGTAGCAGTAATGATGGTATTCTTGGATCTGCACCATAGGCATCCCATGCGGTGGCGGAGAAGTGTCCTGAAAAATTGCACTCGTCCTTACAGGAACATTTCTGTAGTGCTATAATATCTTGGTAGACGGAATAGTTGCCGATATGCATTATTGTGGGTGACTTTTATTTTATGCGATTGGGATGCAGTATAATGCACAGTTCTGACGTATACATGGATGTTCAGAATGTGTTGAACAGCATTCTTTTAAGTTTTTTCACATTAAATGGGTTGGAAAACTCTCCAGATCATTTCACTACATTTTCTTGCTGCGAATGGCAAATTGAAAGAGTCGCTATTATATCTCCGAAACTGTCCTTTTCCTTAGTTTTTCACAGAGTTTATCGTGATATACACGATCAAACGCTTTGCTTAGATCTAGAAAACATGTAAAATTGGCGTTTTCATTTGTTTATAATGGCTGATGGTTTGTTTTAATGAATATATTGCCGTAGATGTGCACAGTGCAGATTAATGCAGTGGCTTAAAATAATTTCAATTTACAGAAATAAGTTGAAGTGAACAGTTGCGTGTCTGCGGGTCTCGTCTCCATACAATGGGACTCGTCTTTCGACAGAGGTTGCTGCTTGTTAGGCTATGCAAAAATCCAAAACGGGCCAAACAAAAGCGATGAGACAAAGGGCGTAGAACGAAACTAAATAATCCGGCACGGGGCTTGAAAAGTCGTTGAATCGATATCATTAATAACCTTCAGTATCGAATAATGTATCGCTCAGTATTATATCGTATTGTCGGGGATACGATGTTGCCTGCTAAAGAATCTGACTGCTAGCAATACAAAAGCTAATGGTAAATGGTCGTTTAACCGCAGTATTCTGAAATTTAACTGTAAATGAAAAGCGTATCAGTATTTACACACATTCAAGAAATACATATTATATGGGCACAGTGTATATTTGGAAATTCAAGTTCCAGAATCGCATACTTCACTTTTTTTTACAGTTACTTCACACAGTGGCCCTGAGGGAAATAATTTCCGTCAAAGCCTATGCTGTGTGGAGGGTTTTTTAGAGGATAGGAAGGAGTGTACCTGGGTCTTGAAGAGACCCATGTTGTACGATAAAGGAAACACAGAGGCCGGCATATCATTTCTCGGCCGAGCTGTTGAACACAAAAAAGTGTTGTAGAAGCGACCTGTTCTTGTGTGACAAATGTCAACTGTGTACAAATGTTGGACAGGCGTTTGGCGTATGTCCCGACTGCACAGCAGTACTAGAGGGATCAATGACGCTGGTTCCCCAGAGCATCTTCCATAAAAAAGAAACTCTAGAACGAGGACCTACAGTGTGACGTCTGTGCTCTAAAGATTGCAATCCGTTTATTAAGATGTAGAATAAAAGAACTAAAACTGCTGAATATCTATTTAGAACTTCGTCAATACTGTTAAATTACAACAAAACGATATCTTTCAATTAAAACCTGTGCCTGGGATTGAGGACTTTTACTTTGAAAGCTCAATCTTAAATAACAAATCAAGATTATGTACCGATCGGTTTGTAAAAAGTTTACCGCTAATCGAAGCGGTAATCAGCTGTCAAATGGATGACATTGATCGTTGATGAGGAACGTCTTTTGGTAATGGCTTTGCTGTATTCTGTGTATCGATAGCCGGGCACCCCCTCCCGTAGAATGATTTACCTTTACCATTCTGTACCTGCTTAAAAATAATATGCTATATTTCGAACCCATTATAAGTTGAAATCATTTTCATATCGTGGGATTTTGCTGATGTATCCTATTAAGTATCATCCATTAGAATGGAGTTGAAACTAACGGCCGTTCTTTCCAACCCTACTGAGCAACTGTTGAGTCGAATTTTTGATTCAATATTGTTCAAATGCACAAATAGGCTTTTTCCAGTGAAACTCTCCGTCAAATTTACGATCAATTTAGGATATCGATTTTTATGGATTAAGTTCCGCTCAACTGAGGACTAGTTATATAAAGTGTCAACAGGGTGAACAAATGTCAGTGAAATGTCAAACGTCATCATTGGTTCGCGATATATTTGTCGCGATTCTAATATTGAATGACAAAGATTTATTTCCATTTTCGAATGTAAAACATGTTTTTTTTTGTATGTTTTAAATAAAATTGAAGAGAAACGAACTTATTTTTCTTATTAGAATCGATTTTTGGCTTTCTTTTTCATGAAAGAGAAACGTCAAATGTACGTCTGTGAAAGTGGGCAGGCACTATTTTATTTTTTTAGAAAGTGGGCGGGCACTATTTTATAGTCTACGAAAATGGGCGGGCACCTGTATAGACAAGCTTGGATAAAAAACATTCTTGGAAACAGGCAAACAGAGCGAATGCTCAAGAAAATACTTGGCTGATCGGTGCCTCAGATGGATCATTAGAAAAGGTGGGGGAACCGTAAATACATGCAAATATATTTTTAAGAAATTAAATTATTAGAAAAATTACTACTCCGTCATTATAAGCGTATAAAATTGTATATGCAATGATGCATAAGTTAGGTAAATTTATTATTAGACGGCCTCCGTGGTCGTAGGGTTCTCCACTACGAATCCTGAGGTTGTGGGTTCAATACCTGGGGAGCGCAAGTAATTAAAACAAAGTAATTTGTATTGTTACGCAATTAATTCATTAAAAATAATGTATACTCGTATATATGCGGCACGTTCCATAGCGGGAGGGATACTCTCAGTATCGCCATAATGAAAGACCACCATTCAGAATTGAAAAATTGCTTAAAAAGATTTTAGCCATGTTTGGTGACTAGATCTGTATAGTCATGTACTTCCAACCTTCCTCTTACTCATCTCCTTCCCCTCCCCGACACTTTCAGCGCTACAACATACCCCGATTGAGGATACCATAGTCACACTGGGTTCAGACGGTAGAGAGCAATTTAGACTCTTTTGCGGTATTGACATAAAAAGATAAGATTGAAAACAAAGCAGAGGAATTGAACCCACCACACCTGGGTGGGAACCAGACGCGTTTGTTAGTTCAGCCACTAACCGATCTTAATTATGATTATTTAAGTTAGAGCATTGAATTTTGACAATGGTGAACATATTTCTATTTCGACCTTGGCACTTTGAGCATTAAGCCACCAAGGCACAGTATGAGTACATTTATGTGTAAAGTTTTAACATAAGGTTTATTTTCCTGACGTTTGTATTATAAAAAAAAATCATAACTCCATTGTAATGGTGATTGATTTTTACCTATAGATTCTTAACTCGGTTTACGCAACAATTTGATATTGTGTTTTATAACACCATTGTGGCGGACAAGCGCTGAATATCGAAACGTGTCGTGACGTGCCAACTTTGCCCATAAAACCATCCATGAAAATGGTTTTCATGTGAATTTTGACTTACACGTGTCGGATACCATACAGCGCGGATGGCTGCAAAAAATATCAAAGTAACTTTCTTGTTTGTTTATGTAATTTACATATTTGATACAACCGAACGTCGAGTTTAACCCTTTGATGTCTAATAATTTTACGGCGGACGGCCAATTCGAAAAATAATTTCATAATTCCTGGTGGTTTGGTGACATTCAGAATCATCTTGGTAATGGGGTAGTACTAATGCCAACCGTCTTTCTGTGATAGAAAAATTACGTTTTTTCATAACTAGCTTAAAACTTAAACATATAAAATAAGTAATTCTCCAAAACATGTTTCCAAAATAAATAATATGACAAATCAAAACGCATTAAATAACGATCTTCAAAAGCAAAACATGGTCAATAACTTTTTAAGTGTATCAAAAATACACATCACAACTGCAAATAGAATATGCAGTGCAGATAAATGTTAAAAATTCTAAAAAAATTTAATTCATTTATCTCACTCAAAACTTCATTTATTATTTGTGTTTTTAAGTAAGCTGTGAATTATTGAATACTTATGGAGGGTATAACACTGTTCTAATAAAATAAAGCTTGAAGTTGAAAAAAAATTTATTAAGTGTCATATTCGTGAAAAGCATTTACTTTATATTTAATAATTATAATATAAACGAATAAATCTGTTTTGAACCACTTAAATTTAATATATATAATAATCTCGACCGGTTTCGGAAGTACCCTTCCCTCGTGAGGAATATAGTGGGTTTTTTGGAAGGACAAAGCGATTCACCACTACTTACCCCTTCCCCTTTGGTCGACTCCCATTCCAACACCTAAATATTCATGTACATCTATTATTATTTTATATCGTAGATTAGTTTTAATATTTTCCTGATGAGGGAAGGGTACTTCCGAAACCAGTCGAGATTATTATGTATATATATGTATACTAAATTAAAGTGATTCAACAAAAAGTTATACTTTCACATTAAAATTAAATTTTAATTGAAATGGATATCCCCCTAGTTTCTCAAAGCATTGAATACAATTATATATATATTAAATTAAAGTGATTTAACAAAAAGTTATACTTTCACATTATAATTAAATTTTAATTGAAATGGATATCCCACTAGTTTCTCAAAGCATTGAATACAATTATATATATATATATATTAAATTAAAGTGATTCAACAAACATTTATACGTCCATAATATAATTAAATTTTAATTTAAATGGATATCCCACTAGTTTCTCAAAGCATTGAATACAAACATTGTTGAATTTTTTCGGCTACAATACTCCCTGCTAAACTTAAATACTTGCAAAATATAAATATATATTTTTTTACAAATTCTTTTGCAATATTTATACATGAAATATTGATTAAAAAAGCTAATTTAAGAACAATTTTTATTTTCAATTATATTGATATGTTATGTTAATAACTAAATAGAATAAAAAATTGTCTTTATTCTATATACATATGTCTATATAATATAACAATTAAATATTAAAAAAAATAAACTTTTTGATGTACATATTTTAAAATAATGTTTAGATTTAAAGTCACATCCGTACACAAAGGGTTAAGAAAGAAGCCATAAAATTCAATATAAGCGTAGGTTTGCAGCGACAATACAAAATTAGTGCAATTTTTTTATCATTGGTCTACAGTGCCTACACTTAGCTCCTTTAGCATTAAAAGCGGATTGCGTTTGATTTAAACATAATACAAATTGTGAAAAACCACACGCTGCGGCGATTAAAAGTTAAACCGCGGCTTTATTGTGGATATACATTTTGGAATAAACAACAATCGATGAATAATGATTACCGAAATGGTATTGCGTGGATTTTATTGTTTACCTCGCAGTTTTTCAGAATCACCAATGTATTAATTTATAATGCCATGA